>CM050171.1:58142041-58192041 GCA_027410445.1 Discoglossus pictus
TCTAATTATGCATGAGTTAAGAAAAGAGGAGCAGCAATTAATTTCCCTACATCTGTTTCAATGTAATAACAAACATGTTATAAAGTATATATAACTAAATACAACATTTTAATTCATGTTCTTTTAAATGTATCAATATATTTTTCCTTTCACTGTCCCTTTAAGTTAGATCAAACTACCCAGCATTTTCCTCCATTACATTTTATTCAGGTTAAAGTGCAAATTATTAAGAAACTGATATAATCTAACATCCTTAGACTATGCTTTATGATCATTTTTGTGTAATTTATTCCTTGCCTAAAATGTAATGTTCAGCAAAAACTGTATCAAAACTTTTTTGCCCTTCACTTACTCATGTTTCATCCACCTTTTGAATTTCCAAAGTACAAATACTAGACTACAAGGATAATATTTCCTTTATTGTAATGCAAAAATCATTACAATTTGTTTCATGGTCCTGTGGGAATTTTTTTGTGCTAGGTGTTCCTTGCGTCATGAACCACGGTGTCCTAGAAAATCTGCAGTGTAAAGCAAAGTTTCTCAACATATTCACATCTTCTAGCTTTTTTTTAAAATGTATCTAAACATTTGAATTTTATGATTTGTTGTGAATTAGTGTACTCTTTCTATAATATAATCAGGTTTTCCTACATTATTATTACTCATACTTGCCAACATATTCCTTTTCTCCAGACATTTTTTACTATTTTTGATTTAGTTTTTATAGGGACACAGGAAAGGTTTTAATGGAAACATAAAGCCCTATTCTACTGGCCACATCTCAAATGTACACACACTTAAAAATCACTCTGTAAATTGCTACAAATTTTATTAGCTACTCACATTTAGAGTTCGAGTTATCCGTCCACAATCACTAAGGGCAAGGCAAAGACGCAATTTAGGGCTTACAACTCTATTGGTTTTAGTACAGCTCGAACATTACAAGCGCTAAAAATTCAAGTTACTAATAATTTATATTCAATTAGGTCTAGCTGGCAAATAAAGTCTAACCCGCAACTCAAAAAAGTATCAAGTTTCTGTGAAAAATATGAGTACTAAATAAGACTCCCAAAGGCTTTTTCAGACACTTATATAGGTGTAGAAACTGTTAAACACACAATAATGTACTTTAAGAGCATGGGAAGGCATGGAAAGACATTAGACATTATTTGTAACTGTTATTTCTGAGTAATATCGATCTCGGGGCACAAGGTGTTAATACATATCATGAAACATGGACTAGAACAGATGCTCTAATGCATTTTATAGATTGCTAGAGTGCTTGATTTGCCAGTTTGGCAAAAATTACTTATCGTCTCTCAATAATTTGTAGTCTTTGATTGCAGGTTACTTGTAACTTCCATGTTTTACTCTCATTTACTATTGGCTGTGTATAAGAAGTAAATTACGGCCCTTAAATTACGTCCCTCCTTCAAACATCCATGTTTATGAGCATAGGCTTAAAGAGGTAAATTGTGGGCTCGAGTCAATAGAATACATCTAAACATTTAGAGAGAAATACACCAGCATCCAAAACCAGGGTTTAGAGTCACTTACGGGCTTGCAATAGAATAGGGCCTATATTTTGCATGTCATGACAAGTAATGTATTAACCTGAATTATTTAGCACTAGTTGGAAATCTGTCTTTTTTGCAGCCAGCTATTAAATATGCTGCTCCATCTCTTGGAAATGAACTCAGGTGTCCATTAACATTGGGATCAAATGGAAATAAGACCACTGTGGCCATATTCTTAAAGTTTACTGTTCTGAAGAACTAAATATGCAACATGTTTTAAGAATGTAAATAAAGTAAATAATTTAACCTAATTATTAATTTCATAAAATAATAGTAATTAACTTTATTACCTTTTATATGCTTTTATGCTGCTGTGAAATCTGCCATTTGGCCTTAAGGAGCTCAGCTTCCTGAGCTTGGAGGAAAGTTTGAATATACAGTGGGAAGTGCATTATTTAATTTACAGAACATGCCCACAACTTTGAAGATTTTTTTTTTTTTTTATTGTGAAGCACACAACAAATAGGACAAAATAACAGAAAAAGTCAATGTGCATAACTATTCACCCCCCTAAAGTCAATACTTTGACCACAGATTTTCTATTGGATTGAGGTCTGGGCTTTGACTAGGCCATTCCAACACATTTACATGTTTCCCCTTAAACCACTCAAGTGTTGCTTTAGCAGTGTGTTTGGGGTCATTGTCCTGCTGGAAGATGAACCTCCGTCCTAGCCTCAAATCACGCACAGAGTGGTACAAGTTTTGCTCAAGAATATCCCTGTATTTAGCACAATCCATCTTTCCCTCAACTCTGACCAGTTTCCCAGTCCCCGGCTGCTGAAGAAACATCCCCACAGCATAAATGCGCCCACCAACCATGTTTCACTGTGGGGATGGGTGATGTGATAGTGTTGGGGTTTGCTCCAAACATAGCATTTTCTTTTGATGGCCAAAAAGTTACATTTAGGTCTCATCAGACCAGAGCACCTTCCTCCATACATTTTGGGAGTCTCCCACATGCCTTTTCGCAAATTCAAAACGTGCCATTTATTTTTTTTGCTGAAAGTAAGGGCTTTCTTCTGGCCACTCTGGCATACAGCCCACTCTATGGAGCGTACGGCTTATTGTCGTCCTATGTACAGATACTCCAGTCTCTGCTGTGGAAAACTCTGCAACTCCTCCAGGTCTACCTAGGTCTCTGTCTGTCTCTCTGATTAATGCCCTCCTTGCCCAGTTCCATGAGTTTTTAGTGGGCGGCCGTATCTTGGCAGGTTTGCTGCTGTGCCACGTTCTTTCCATTTGGTTAAGATAGATTTGATGGTGCTCCTGGGGATCATTAAATATTTGGATATTTTTTTTATAACCTAACTCTGACTTGTACTTCTCAACAACATTGTCCCTTACTTGTTTGGAGAGTTCCTTGATCTTCATGGCAGTGTTTGGTTAGTGGTGTCTCTTGATTAGGTGTGTATATGTAATGACAGATCATGTGACACTTAGATTGCACACAAGTGGACATCATTTCACTAATGATGTGACTTCTGAAGGTAATTGGTTTGCACCAGAGCTTTTTATGGGGCTTCATAACAATAGGAGCGTATGTTACATACGCACATGCCAATTTTCTGTTTTCTATTTAAAAAAAATAGTGTTATGTAAATATTTTTTTCACTTCACCAACTTAGACTTTTGTGTTCTGATCCATCACATTAAAGTCAGATTAACGTAACATTGAACTTAAGGCTGTAATGTAACAAAATAGGTAAAAAGTCAAGGGGGTGAATACTTTTGCAAGGCACTATATTTCAAGAATGGGGGAATGTGGATCATTAATTGCTCATAAAGTCAGTGGTGGAGCTACCACCGGTGCAGGCGGTGCAATACACCAGGGCCTTTCTATGGGAGGGCCCAGTGTAGTACAAAATTAAATATATATCTTTTTTTCCATTTCCATTCTCTGTAGTGAAGTGAGGGGCCTCACCCTGGACCCCCCCAACTTGACACTAATGACCAGGCTCCATCCTGGGCCCCTCTAGGCCCCCTCCCCCGCACTCAGTGGAATAAGCAAGCCCATTCGCGGTCACGATCGCACATAACATGCAAGCGTGTCATTCAACTTTTGCTTTGGTACAAAATAGCAGAAGCAGGCAGGCAGGAGATAAGGGTAGAGGGTAATGTAAGGGAAAGGAAAGGGACTGAGGTTAATCAGCCATCTCTGTGTTATGTCTTAGAAACATTTAAGTATATATTGAACAGCAAGTGGATAAAAAAAATTTTTTTGCAATAGCTCCGCCACTGCATAAAGTAACAAAGCAAAGGTTCCAAATATGATATAATTTAAACCTATATGTAATAACAAATACTTTATCATTGAATGTTGTTTGAAAAATTGCATTTTCCTACAGTAAGCATTGCAGTTTTCAATTCATAACGGTCATTCAGCTTTTCTGATCGACGTACGTCTTTTATTAATGAAAAATAATTTCCAAAGATTACTGATTAGTACACCATATTGGGAAACCTTCTCTAAGACAAGCCTATGAGGAAAATGACTATTAGTAGTACACCTCAAATATTTGATTTTTAATCCGAAAATCAATCTTCTTTTCTTTAGTTTAATACATGATTAAAACTATGGATTTTATTATCAACGTTTAAAATACTCCAGTATTAAATTCTCAACCAGCACATTTCCCCAAAGCTACAGACAACTCTGTTAACCAGAATACAAGAATGTTTAACTGTTCAAAGCACAACCTCCTACTGATGAGGAAATTTAATATTTTGTTATAGGACATAAATTCATATTGTAAATAGTCACCTTGGAGTATTATTGATCTGTTTTATGAGATATTGTTGTTGTTTCTTCATTCTTAGTCTATTATATATTATGCCTTTGTATTATATATAATTAAGAATATCATTCCTCTTCATAAATTTAGGTTGTAAAATGTCACCTTAGAGTTGTGTGACCTCATAAAGCACTTTATAATTTAAACATTTCAAGTACAGTACAATATATGCGCATTGTTGTGTTAAACTCAATATAGCACATTTAAAGGCTATGTTAACCCTCAGAGTACCAACAATGTTAAATCAACATGGATGGCTGGGTTTCAGGGCAAGCCACATTACTTTAACATGTTGCTGTTAAATTAGCTAATACAATGGAGGCAATCAGCAGTGTTGGTAGTGTAGTGGGAGGATGGAGCAAACTCCTCATTTCTATTATTCATATATTTTATATATTTATTTAAAAAACACTTCATCCCTACTTTCCCACTGCATTGGGAGTGAAGAAGGGGGCACATGGTTCAGTGTTACTAACTGACTGCCATACATTGATCTCAGGAGAAAAAGTAATGAATTAAGCTAAGTGGAGGCACCATGCGCTTTCCCGTTGGCTAGAAGATAGTTGAATCCCAAGAGAGAAGTAAGTTATAAAATATTAAACAGGGAAGTACAGTAGTTTGCCATGTAGCATCTGGTCATCCCTAGGGTGATTAGATCACTTAACCATGTATAGACATTGATGTATTGCTCCTTCCACCCAATGCATTTGGAGTGTAGGTGTAAAAGTGCTATTTTAAATACATAGCTAAAACATTATGAATAATAGATAGGATGGGCTTTACCCATCCTCTGTATGTTAGGAGGAGCATAGAATTGCCCCAGAGGGGAGTTGCTACATTTCCATGTGGTAGTCCTATGGTACTCCCAATATAGAATGGATGAAGGAAGCCCCAATCATTTTTAGCAATCATGATTTTGTAGACATGTTTAAGACTATACTTGGGTTATCACCTCATCTCTATAAGGCTAACCACCTACTCCATTTGCCTACCCCCTTGCTCTGTGTGTCTACTTTGCTGATGCATCACTCTACTCACCAAGTCCTCCGTGGCAACTTTATTTGAACCCCTACCAGGTTTAACCCCTATGCCCCTTGCAGGATCTCTATGGCATATTTTAACCGCAAAGACCTCCATGGCACTATAACTAATTAAATATGTAATGAAGATCTTGGAAGGACCTCCATCGCCCCTAAAATGAACCCCCTCAACTATTTATCCCATGCCACAGGGGTCCTTTAAAAACCTCCATACCATCTAAAAATTAACTCTATACCATAGATATCATTACCTGCATGGTATTCTAAATTAACCGCTAAGCACCAGGGGGGGGGCGGCTTAAATGTGGTTTTAGTTAATAGTGGGGATATGCACTATTTTTTTATAAATGTATCGTTTGACAGATAATATAGCATTGGTAGTACTTTTTGTAGTTCAACATCATTTAGGGATGATAATTGGAACACTAAAATGTAACACTACTCTACTGTACATAGCCTTCCCCTCATTTTTTCCCCACACAGCATTCCAAAGCTGTGCCATAATATCTTTACACTTTTTCAATGACACTCACTGTGTGTAGATGTATGGTATTCCTCTTAGGTCATAGTCATTCTGGTGTTCTGACTATTACTGTTTTTCCATGTTAGGAATTAAGTTCTTTGAGAATCCCTTCTCTAAATGTGTAATTATTCTGGTATACTATCTGTAAATGTCTAATTGTATTCAATGCATTTTTCTATAGTGTTAGGGATCTATTTGCATCACTTTGATCCTTCTGTATTCTGCTATATGTATATCATAACATTTTAAGTAAAACTTAAAAAATGTTGCAATGTGTCTCTGCAGTTATTCTTTAAATATCAGTAATACCTACATATACTTTAAAAACAAACTCTTAGAGTATTTAGAGTATCAAAACGTTTCAAAGGAGCCTTGTATGAAAGGCTTTGTGTTTCTTTACAAAACATACTGGTCATGTATGCTTTTTACATTTTATATTTTGTATTCTGTTTTTAATTTATTTAGATGTTTGTTTTTTTAACCTCTGAGTGCCATACCATTGTTGGTTGTGTAGAAGAGTTTGCATTTGCATTTGCAAACATTTCTATTTATTTTCCAATATGTCCAATCAGTTTTTTCTTATTAAAAATGTATTGTTCATGCACCAAAGTATTGTTTACAACTTAAAATACAACATGTTTTTTTGGTAATTTCATTCATAACATTTTGTTACCAAGTATAACATTCTATATTACATAGTTACATAGGGCCTCATTCTATTATCGGCCGTAGGCGCTGCGGGGCTGCAAGGACCGTCCGCAAGCTATTCTGCTATTCTATTCCCCTCCGGCCGGGGATTCCGGCAGGCTTGCGGCCGGCGCCTTGTTATCCCTTGCACGCGCCGGAGGAAAGCCTTTGATCTAAAACGGCCGCAAGAGTTTCGGCCCCAAGAAAATCCTGGTTGCTATTCTATTGCTCCGGGAACCCTCTCTGCAAGGCTAAAAGCGAGCCGCAGCTTACTTGCAGCAAAAAGGTCCCGCTAGCACCAATTAAGCACATAAAATAGCCCAAATAAAGCCATCCTGCACTTTGAGGAGACTATAAAGAGATTGTAGGTGTTAGCAAAAATAGCACAACATTCCCCTTTACTCAAATCCATAAAAACAATTTTTTATTAAATATGTCAAATATCCATGTAAAAAGTCCAGAGTGCTTGGAGCACCTCAGACCCGCCCACGCTGCGGCCATAAAATAAACAGTTAATGTAAACTCGGATTTGGGCTGATGTGCAAGCTTGAGAGGGGATTGCTATTAATCCTCATGTCCCCCAATATGATCCCTAGCATTTACAAAGATTTACAGTGCAGTCTTCAATTTATATTTGACTTTAAAAATTTGGGAGCTTATGGCCGGTTCCAAGATATGCGGCCGGCCGTAAGGGGAGATCCTTGCGGGCCGTATAATAGAATTGCGAGGTAACAGAACCCCCGCAAGGAATCGCAGCCTTACGGCCGATTTACGGCCGATAATAGAATGAGGCCCATAGTATTTAAGGTTGAAAAAAGACTTTCAGTCCATCAAGTTCAACCTTTTAAGATCTCCTCTGATCTGCAATATGCAGATTAAGTATTATTGAATTAGTTGTTAATTATTAATCAATTATTTAATTATTAATATTATTGTTTTATTATTATTAATTAATCCAGAGGAAGGTAAACAGAAAAAAAAAACAAGTGATACTTAGCCAATCGTCTCAAAGGGAAATAAAAAAATTAAAAAAATCAATTCCTTCTTGATCCCAGACACCGGCGACCGGATTTCTCCCTGGATCAATACTGTCTCTCTAATTATCCACGATAACCCTGAATTCCCTTTTTAATTAGAAATAAATCTAGTCCCCTTTTAAAGTTTTCTATCGAATCCGCTGTCACCCCCTCCTCTGGTAGATAATTCCACAGATTAACCACCCTTACTGTGAAGAACCCTTTTCTTTCTTTAAGGTGGAATATTTTTACTTCTAACCTCAAGGGATGTCTTCTTGTCAGTTGAAAACCTCATGGCACAAAAAGCTCCCTTGACAAATCTTTATACTGACCCTGGATATATTTATATAAGGTAATCATATCTCCTCTTAGATGCCCTTCTTCTAGAGAAAATAAGTTTAGTTTGGTTAGTCTTTCTTCATAACTTAGCCCCTCCATTCCCCTTATTACTTTTGTTGCCCTCCTCTGTACCTTTTCCAGCTCTAAAATGTCCTTTTTATGAAATGGTGGCCAAAATTGTACTCCATATTCCAAATGACGGCGTACTAGAGATTTGTATAGTGGCAGAATTATATTTGCTTCCCTGGCTTCTATACCCTTCTTAATACATGCTAATATTTTATTTGCCTTTGCAGCTGCTGCGTGGCTTTGAGCACTGTTACCTAGGTGGTTGTCCACAAGCACCCCAAAATCCAAATCTGATACACCTAGATTTGCTCCATTAAGATTATAGATTGCATGGCTATTTTTCCTTCCCACATGCATAACTTTACATTTATTCATATTAAATCTCATCTGCCATTTAGATGCCTATTCCTCTAATTTATGTAAATCCCTAATTTATGTACATCATTATCAGATTGAATTACCTTGCACAACTTTGTGTCATCAGAAAAAAGGAGACCCTACTTTCCAGTTCCACCTCTAAGTCATTAATAAATATGTTAAAAAGGAGAGGACCTAATACTGAACCCTGAGGAACCCCACTTACCACATTAGTCCAATCGGAGTATGTTCCATTTACAACAACCCTTTGCTTCCTGTCTTTTAGCCAGCTCTCAATCCATACTTACACATTCCATTAAAGTACTGCTAATAAAGATATAGAGCCCTATGTAAATCAGATGCTCTAAGTTAGGGGACTACCATAAATTTGTTGTGGAGCTTTTTTCCCCAAACCTTTTACACTAATGTAAATATTCCACTACCCCAGATTAGAGCACTCAATGAACAGCCGTAAATCCTGCTCTGTAGCCACAACAGATTTTTGTGCAGAGAGCAGCCAAACCAAACTTTACGGATGAAACAGGGCTCTAGGAGCCAATATTAAATGTGAACGTCATAAATCTTATAAGTGCAGGAACAGCTCCCCGTACAGTGGCTACAATGGAACAGATATATATATATATATATATATATATATATATATATATATATATATATATATATATATATAAATTTTATTTTTTATTTATTAATATATTTTGATATTAAAAAGATGTAATAATTGTATTTATAGTTTCAATAAATAAAGATGTGTTTATTTTGTGTTACATTATATGTAAATATATAATATTTTATCAGATCATTTGTTCTTAGGCAACGTGGTTTTGTGACGTGAATTAACCCGTTAAATACTGGGTTGTTTGTTACCCTGGATTTTGTATAATAAAATACTTAATACTAACATATATTTTTTAATTACTCACACTTCGTTATAGGACTGTTAAGTGCCAAATAATGTTGAAATGTCATTATTTTTTGTGCTATAGTGTCACATTAAATGCTTCTGGGGAACTCAGCAAAGGTTTTAAACCAGTTGTGAGTGGTATTTGGAACACGTACATTTTTCTTTTCCTTTTTGCAATTACGGCAGTGCCCTGATTTGCGAGTGATCCATAAAATCTTATTGGCATAGGCTTTGGGTGTCAAAGTCTAATGGAGTAACTTGTAATTTATTTTCAGTGCAGAACTCAATGGAGATTGATGGCTTGCTTTTTGGCTGTGTCATGAAGTTCACTCGGAGCAGTGACCTGTAGGAGCTCTCTAGCAATGTTTTAGGGATCGCTGATTAACATAGCTAGGTAGGATTTACTCTGCAGTTAAAGCACTTGTAAGTGCTTTTTCAGGAATTAGCATAGGGACCATTGTCAGGTAAGGTGAAGAACAAAATGTATATATTTGTTTGGATGAGAACATTTCTTTAATAACTGTAGAATTCCTAATACCTTTGAAAAGTTCAGCAAACTTTACAGTGAAGATAACATTTTACATTGTTTAGTACTTAGATATAATTCATCTAGAAATGAATTTAAACTCTGGTTAAAATCTCCTTCAATTATAATATCCCCTTTCTATTTTATTTCCAAACTAGCGAATTGCCCTTCAAAAAATGACGGCAATGAAATTGTAAGTGAGCTAATGCTGTTTGGTGTGTAATAATGAAATATATAATACATTAATAAATGAATATACTTTACCTATTTTGAAGCATTGTGTTGAAGAGGTGTCAATGTATTTTGATGTTGCTGCAGCATTAGTGGTGTGGAGCTGCTGTGTAAGCGTGATAAATGTGTGCAGTGTAATAGTGTGCGTGCGCGAGACCAAACCGTTAGCGTAGTGTTGTAGTTCCGCATTGGCGTAAAATGGTGGGCAATCTGTGGTAGGCGAGTGTGTTGTGGTGTTTTCCGTGTTTAGAGTGCTGTAGCCTCGTTTTCGTTTTGTTCGTCGGCCATTTTTTCTCTCGCGTAGCGATTTTATTAGTGTCTAAAGTGTTTTATTTTTATTTAAATGAAGGTGTAACTTGCTTTTTTGAGGTGCTGGATGGTTCCTCTTGCTGTAGGTAAGCTTTTTATGTGTGTGTTGTGTGTATTTATTGTGTTTTAAATGTTTTTATGTTCGCGTGTTGCGTCCGATTTTTGCGAGGTCGTAATGTGTGCTAACGTGTCTCGTATGGTGTTTGCGTGTGTAGCCTCGTTTTCGTTTTGGTCGGCGGCCATTTTTTCTGTCGCTTATCAAATTTTTTAGTGTGTATACTCTTTTATTTTGAGTGAAATCAAGGTGTAAGTTGGTTTTTTGAGGTCCTGGATGCTACCTCTTGCTGTAGGTAAGTTTTTTATGTATGTGCTGTGTGTATTGATTGTGTTTTGAATTTTGTAATGTTCGCGAGTTGCGTCCGAGGGTTGCGAGGTCGTAATGTGTGTTAACATGTGTCGTATGTTGTTTGCGTTGCGAGGAAAAGTTTGCGAGGGTCGTAATTGGTGTGTCGTGTTGTTTGCGTTGTGACGTAAAGTTTGCGAGGGTCGCAGTTGCTTCGGCGCTCCATGCCAGCAACTGCAACCCTCGCTTCGCGAGGGCCTCAGTTGCAGGCAAGGAGCTTCGCGAGGCCCGCGGCCCGCTACGCGAGCCCGCAAGTGTTAGCAACAACTCGCATGCTCACAACTCTATATGTGATTATGTAAAAAGTTGGTAATAATAAACTTAACTGTTTTTTTATTTGGAGCATAGATTGAAGCAATCTTGTAGCCTTGCCCTTTTGTGTATATTATGGCTATAATGTACGTTCCTTTTTATCCTTATGGATTTCATTCATTATTGCTCCTAAAGATTTATATAATAAATTATCTGTACCATTAGTTTTCATTTGGTAGCAGGAAGGAATCTGTATAGTTGTTATGCATACATTTTGGTGGGTGTTGTGTGAAGTGAGTTTCCTGAAATAAAATGTTAATTTTCAAACTGTTATAACTGAACGCTAAGCACCTTTTGGTAGACGTGTTAAACCCGCTCACATTATGAGATACTATCTTTAAATTAATCATTTATAGTCTTTGTTTTTCTTGTATAGTTTTGTTAAAATTGTTTATAAATGTCAAGTGTGACAACTGTGACATAACTGTGCAATTTACAATATTATTACAAATAATTAAATATTTAACTAAAATTATAAAACTTCCTAAGTATATATATATATGTGTATTATCTCTCCTGGAGGTTTGTTTAAATTATGTTTTCTGTATTTCTTTTTTACTGTGGTCCACCTTCTTTGCTTCTTTGTGGTACAGGAGATCTACATGGTAGGCTTAGATTTTTTGACTGTAATGACCGCATTAATTTGAGTCTTTGTAATAATTGCATTCTAATTAATATAGTTAATATAAATAACTAGGAAATTGCCCGTCAAAAATGACGGGAATAACATTTTAAGCCTGGCAATGCCGTTTACCACCCAATGTGAGCACCTTTGGAGCTCATTGCAAGTCTCTCCCCTGTCTGCTTCCTCCCTTGTGTATCATTTCCCCTCTTCCCCTCTTCCTCTCTTGTGTCTCATCCCCACTTCTCTCCCTCCCTTGTGTCTCATTTCCCCCCCTCCCTCCCTTGTTTATCCTTTTCCTCATCCTGTGCCTCCCTTGTGTCTCCTTTTCCCTCCTCTGCCTCCCTTCTGTTTCATCCCCACCTCTTCCTCCTTCGTGTCTCCTTCCCCTCTCCTCTCCCTCCCTTGTGCCTCCTTTTCCCCCTCCTCTCCCTCCCTTGTGCCTCCTTTTCCCCCTCCTCTCCCTCCCTTGTGTCTCCTTTCCCCCCTCATCTCCCTCCCTTGCGTCTCCTTTCCTCCTCCTCTGCCCCCTTGTCTCCTTTCCCCCTCCTCTGCCCCCTTGTCTCCTTTCCCCCTCCTCTGCCCCCTTGTCTCCTTTTCCCCCACCTCTCCCTTCCTTGTGTCTCCTTTTCCCCCACCTCTCCCTTCCTTGTGTCTCCTTTTCCCCATCTCTCCCTCCCTTGTGTCTCCTTTTCCCTCCTCCTCTCCCTCCCCTGTGTCTCATTTTACCCCTCCTCTCCCTCCCCTGTGCCTCATTTCCCCCTCCTCTCCCTCTCCTGTGCCTGATTTCCCCCCCTCCTCTCCCTTCCCTGTGCCTGATTCCCCCCCCTCCTCTCCCTTCCCTGTGCCTGATTTCCCCCCCCCTCCTCTCCCTTCCCTGTGCCTGATTTCCCCCCCTCCTCTCCGTTCCCTGTGCCTGATTTCCCCCCTCCTCTCCCTTCCCTGTGCCTGATTTCCCCCCCTCCTCTCCCTCCCCTGTGCCTCATCCCCGCCCCTCTCCCTCTGTCTCTTCCCCCCTCTCCCTCTTTCCCCATCCCCCTCTCCCCCCATCCCCCTCTCCCTCTTTCCCCCTCTCCCTCTGTATCTTTCCCCCTCTTCCTCTATCTCTTCCCCTCTCCCTCTGTTTCTTTCCCCCTCTCCCTCTGTCTCTTTCTCCCTCTCCCTCTGTCTCTTTCTCCCTCTCCCTTGTGTCTCGTTCTCCCTCTCCCTTGTGTCTCTTTCCCCCTCTCTCCTGTGTCTCTCTCTCCTCTCTCCATTTATTTTCCTCTCTCTGTCTCTTCCCCACTGCCTGTCTCTCCCCCCTCTCTCCCCTTTGCCTTCACCCTCCCTCCCCTGTGTCTCTTTCCCCCTTCCTCCCTCCCCTGTGTCTCTTTCCCCCTTATCCTCCCAAAGGCACAGTGAGCAAGGGGTTCAAGTCTGGAGTCACCTGTCACTAAAACCTAAGGATAATTTGCATAAACAAAACAACATCAAAGTCAGAGGTGCTCATCAGAGAACGGACTAACCTTAATAGGTTAGTTCTATGGACATGATAACCCTGACTGAGAGCAACCTCTTTTATATTACTTGTGCCCTTCACACGGAGAAATATCCTGTAGTATATCAGTCTGGTCTCACACAAAAGAGTGACCCAGCCCCGAAATACCAGGACCCCTTGCTCACTGAGCCTTAGGGAGTTTAGCTACACCTCACTGACGAGGACCAATGAAGGCCAAAACGTACGTCTGGGGTTTGCTGTTTCTTCTGTTAGTAAGTTGGACTATACTACAGGATATTTCTCCCTGTGAAGGACACAAGTGAGCTAAAAGATTTTGCTCTCAGTGTGGGTTATCATGTCCATATAACTAATCCATTCAGGTTAGTTTGTTCTCTGATCGAGCACCTCTAACTTTTTGTTTTTTTGTTTATGCAAATGACCCTTAGGTATTAGTTCCCCTAAGGGTGATGGGGGACTCCAGACGTGGACCCCTTGCTCACTGTGCCTTAGGGAGTTATCAGCTACACCTCATTGCCAAAGCCCAATGAAGGCCGAAACGTATGTCTGGGGTTTTTCTGTATCTCCTGTTCAGGCTAGAATTGCCTGGTATTTCGGGGCTGGGTCACTCTGGTGAGTGGGACCAGACTGATATACTACAGGATATTTCTGGGGGAACAGCCAGGACGTCTGGGAGTGAGGTGGAACGCGAATTTAAGTAGATTTGGACAAGTTTCGCTACTCAAAAATCGTCTAAGCAAGAAAAAAAATGGGCACCAAAAAAAATGAAAACGAGGCTACACGACCACGGACCGGGCAAAACACTGCCAAACGCATAGCACTTTCACACAGAAATGTACGAACGACAAAATACACTATTACAAATGACGGAAAATGATCGTAAGCCGCGTAACACATTAATAACATTATGAATCTACAATGGAGCTTTACACAACTAAACCAACGGTTTGCCCTCGCGCACGCAGCCTATTTCTAATGCACAGTTGGGACATTTATTACACTTTATCATCAGGGCACCAACACTCAAACTGTACATTGTTTGCTGCTGCAAAATACAAACAGATTGTTAGCTCTTCAGGCTATTGATTGCTGGATATATTAATTACAAATAGATAAAGTATATTCATTTATTCAGTAACTAATGCATTCATTATTAGTTATCTAAATATAGATAAATATATGTATCTCTTTAGGATGAGTGACGAAGATGCTCAAAGGACCAAAAGTAGACGAGAGGAGAGGCTCGGAATGAGCACCGAAGGTTCTCAGAGTACAAAAAGATTTACATTGTGTGTCAAACAGCATTCCCATGGCTTTAAATTGTATTGCCCCGTCCGTTTTAACGGGCAAGTCGCTAGCAGTAAAATAATTGTTGCGTTACACTGTCTTTCTTAATTAGATTAGGAAAGAAAATTATTTTTTTATGTGGGGTGGAATATGCTCAATTACCATTCTTTGGCATAGTGCCTACATGGGAAATATGCCTGTAAAAGAAATATTAATATTTAATATATTGAAAATGGCAAGTGTATGTACTTTTCATGTTTAAATCTATATATTTTTTTTATTTTATTAAAGATGAAAAATACACATGCACCAACACTGTAGGCTGAAAATAACATCTAAAAACATATTACCTCATTAATGGAGGCTGCTGTACCTCTCCCCACCTCTCTCATTGTCCTGAGCACTATTGTAATAAGATCATTTGTTGTTTTAGATGTCAATAGTGGTCTAAAGCTTTGGTTCTTTTATCACATGTATTTTTCATGAAAACTAATGGAGCAGGACAAATATAGATTTAACATGAAAAGTGCTTACAGTGGCCCTTTCATACAGTTGTTCTTTAACACATTTTCATTAATAGTATACATCTGGTTACATGTTCAATTAATTTTATTCATAATTATTACACACAAGATAGTTTGATTCAATATATTTTATAGAAATGTTCTACATATGCCAGGGACTATATAGAGCCGGCTAACCCAAGATTGTTGTACATGGAGAAAAAGGAAAGATAATTTACAAGATGGGGAGGGATATTATGCTCACAAGGAGGATAAGATTCATAAACATGCAGGTTGGTTGGATTAGTTACAATACAGTAATCCGAATGAGAAAATACTATATCGTAAGAACTGAGGAATACACAGCAACATGCAATATGTGTGGTTACATGTATGACAGGTCAATTAGGTCACAATACAAATACATCATATTGTTATGGATACTGGTTGGTTATAGAAGTTACAAGAACATATTAAGCTTGAGACTGTACTACATGGGAAAAGTTGAGGAAGGAGGATGTAAATGTGGGTACAGGTATGGCAGGTCAAGTATGTCACAATACAAAATATGTACGAGGGCCATAGAGCAGATGGGAAGGGTTGTACATTAGCATTAAAGTAGGGATCAGAAAGTTACCATGAAACTCCAGGGATGTACATTATATGGCAAGAGATGATTATTACTGAAGGGGATTGTAAATGTATTTGTAGATAAGGTGGGTAGATGTTAACACCTAGGGCTCTGTATTAATGAGGTCTAAATTGGCATTAGTTTCAAGTGCTCAATTGTGTAAGCAGGTATCTCTAAATTGCATTGTTGTTTATTTGATTATTCTTTAGTAATATTGTATATGGCTGGATTAACCATTAGAAAGGCATAGTAAAGGTCTAATTTTTCATTAGTCTCCTGAAAAAGCATCTTTGGGCTATTTTTTCCTCAAATTTATTGAAGTGGTTATTTAAGTGCTTTTTAAGATAACTAAGGGTTTTATCTGCACTGTCTGGAGATTGAATTTAAAGGGATATCTAAATTTACTGGATTATGAATGGATCTAATGGAGGATAATCAGTGATGTGTGAAAAAAATGTTTGCATGAAAAAAGACCAAAATATACATTTAAACGCTCACCATGAAGTCAGCTGAATTTCTTGCATTTGCAAACAGTTGGCTTTCATATTTGACACCCCCAGCCAACCTAAAAAATAGCATAACAGTTATATTCAGTTTGACCAAACACAGGAAGCACCGTATCCATTTTGTTTTGGAATTATTTATTTTTGGCCAATTAGGTTAACTGTAACTCTTGCATTAACTCTGGTTTCCTGTCTGTGGTGCAAAGCAGCATGGGATATGTTGCAAAGCAGCTGGGAAATGTAGTGTATCACTGACATGTGACAGGAGGCTGCAAGGAGATTGGCTGAGCAAGCAAGAGGAGTTGTCAACATAATATTTAGAGGAATTTTTAGATATTAATAAAAAAAAATGTTTTATGAGATGTGCTGCATACACATAGGCTGCTTTTTGCCTATAGAGTACAGAAATGTATTAATCCAGCTCACTTAGATACCCCTTTAAAGGTAAGGATTTGTCTCATTGATAGGACTTGCCGGGCCTTAATTTAACATGCAGGATGTTCAGTAACTCTTACCGGAGCCAAGTAATACCACTTTAATTCTCCATAGCAGCAGGAAATAGTTCATAGATATATACAACTATTAAGGGTTTTTCTTGTAAGAGTTTGCTGCTGGTGGAATGTAATAGCTACGTAGATCCTTGGAAAGTTCACTTGCAAGATTGCTTATGGGAGCCTTGTAATCAACCCCAATGTTAGCTGTCACCAGAACAGTCGACCTCCAGAATTTGTTACATGAACTCCTGACAATTTATGTAAACAGAGGCCTCAGAATAATTAGAAACAAGATAAATTATTAGAGGACTAGAGTAATGTACCAGCAGTATTAAGTTGCCACATGAACCTAACAAAGGCCAAATAATGAAATTATTAATAAAATAGCAATCATAAAAAATTGAGTACCTATGGTTCTGTATTAAGTTAGGCCACAGTGTATTTTTTCGGTGCAAGGGAGGCTGTACAGTATAGTTAGGGCATAATTACATTTAAAGTGAATACATTTTAAAGTTATTGCTATATTTTTCTTAAAATGTTTTGAACATAATATTTATATTGCAAAGTGAATTCTGTACCCATTGCTCTTGAAAGTCTCTTTACAAAGTGAAAATGTACCAGATTACTATTTTCAGGATAGATTGTGCATGTGTCTAAAAATAAAAACGCATAAAACCCCCCCACAAAACAACAATAAAATAGCATCATCATATGAAACAAACTTTTGTCTTATCAGTTTGGGGATATATTAGCTTCCATAGCAGGAGTCTGTACCCTGGTTTTGTGCTTAAAGCCATTCAGTTGTCACCTTGTGTGTGACTGGAAGAAATCAGCCTATGTGCAATAATACTTCAAGCCAATTAACTGTGTTACTGAATAAAGGACATAGCAACCTTAAGAAGCAATGACTCAGAAAACCTTGGCATTCAGCTCTCAAACATAAGCTACTGCTCACCAGGTTTCTAGAAATAAATAATTCAAAATATTTATATCTAGCTCTTTGTCACAGGCATTGGTCTACTTCTGTTCAAAAGAAAATGATCAAAACATTTTTCGTTAAATGAATATGGTGAACTCAAATTTTAGAAATAAATGTGAAAATACGTTTAACATAAAAATGAATGCTGCAAAAGGTTAAAATTCATGCAATTGTTATGCTTATTGTCTTTTATGTTCCTCCCCCACAGCACCATTTTTATTGATATTACTCTGCCTATGCACATGGCCACTCATCCTCTTGGATAGCGGTGGGCTATTGCTCCTATGAGACCCCCCAAGTGTGCCGATTTTCTTGATTTCTCTGTTTATTCTGGTTTACTCCTCTTTGCACATTTGAGCAACTTTGTTTGATTCATATTAAATAATCCATTTGTGCTTAAGTAGAGATATATTAACTCCTGGCTTGTTGAAGGCCCTTATAGGCTCCCTGAATGTTTGGAACCTGAATGGTAAGTTATGCTATCTTTTCATCAATTAAGGATTGAAGGAGGATTTTTTGTCTCACTGGATGATTAATATTAGCTTTTAGCATTCTGCAGATTCCCCACTCACTTGAGAAACCGGCAGTCACAAGTAAAATTGCTTGTCCTATTTAGTAACTCTCCATGCCTTGAATAATAGTGTCTTGAAAACTTCCTTTATGCTCATGTCTTACATAGCTGCTAATGTTTTTAGTTTGTTGCATCCTCCACAAAGTTACGTTTTTCCTAAACTATACTGGTCCTTTATAAAGTGAAGACCATGCTTCAATATTACTTTTGTTTCAATCTAAACCAAAAATATCTTGGGCAAAAACCACAAAAGTATCTAATTGTTGTATGTAAACAATAGACATATTTACTCTATTCACTGTTGTTTGTGTGGTCAGAACAGATTCAGAAACTGACATGGCCGCACTCCTTCACTGCCTCTTTGTCTTCTATACAGTAGTATGCAGATGATCCCAATCAACTCAGAGTGAATTAATTATACAAGTCAGATAACATGATGCATGCTAATTTTGGAGCTGCAAAGTTACGTATTGCAGTAATAACCCCTCATTTTCAGAGCATGCTCCACTTTATCTGGCCTATCTGCATACTGTTATGCAGAAGACAATGAGGAAAACGTGTGAGACGTGCAACAGCAGTCGTGATTGATGGAGATAGTGTTTTTTCTTGCTAAAATCTTTTTGCGGCTGTTTGCATTTGTGTTTTTTTAGTATTAATCAATGGTGAAAAAGAAAATGGGTTTGGTGGCTCTAGATGTACAACTGTTGTAATGAACTGTTCACAGGGTGCCACTTTAGGGTAAAAAACATATATAGAAAACTTGAAAGAGAAAAGTGCCCTTTTATAGTGCACACCTGCTAATCCCAATTTGTTTGAGAGACCTAAATATTTAATAAAACTTAACTTTTAATAACTTCATAAAAACCTTACAATGTATTTAGACGTAGCATAATTAAACAGGTATTGTATAGATATTCTTTACTAAGGCAATTTAGATATATGGTGCATTTATTAAGTTTAGTGCTCACAAAAGGTGCTATACAAAGGTGCATATATTGCAGTTTGGGAATCTAAAAGTGTCAGTGCTATAATTCTTAAATCTAAATGCTTATATGGAGCCAGTATTAGTTTGACTCAATTGGGACAGTCTTTAAAAGTGCCTGTGCTGTTATTGATCAATTTGAAAGTGCCAGTGCTGTCCAGTGTGGTTCAATGTTACACCATCCTATTGAACCACTTTATCTTTCATATTGCTAAATGCGTGACATTACTTCTCCGTTTGCCTATCTGGATTATCTATACAACTTTACATATTTTCTTATCATTAGAGCCTGTTGAAGCCTTTTAAATGTGCTGGGTGACTCATGGATTTCGAAATATAATTCTTAATAGTTTGTATGGCGCTATGTCCATGAGACACAATACAGCACGCTTGTCATGGAGATCACGGTTAGGACGCCTCGCGATGACGTCACTAACCCGCGTCTCACGTAGCTGCGTCTAACCCGACGCACTTTTCTCAATTTCCTCAGGGGTTACCGCCATGGCTTCTGATGACCCTTTTTTTAGTCTCCAGTTGTCATGGTGATCATGTCAGTTACTTAAAAACAACTAATTCTTAAGCTAAAAACTTTAAATAGATCTTAAACAATTATAATGAAGTAGCAACTTACCACTTTATGACATCTCTTATTATAATGCATAAGTATACCTTAAATTGGAGTTAATTCAAATTCTATTGATTGTGTGATAATACACCCTCTTGTTAAATAATCAATAGTAAAACCTCCACATTATCTTATGATATTATAGTTTTATATTAAATTAATAGTTACCTTTTTATCTTTTTTAGCTTTGCTAATATTGTTATTCTATATGCCAAACTTATAGCAAAATTGACAATATGTCATTTATGTGTCCATATCATATTTGCATATAGTTATAAAGGGGTAACATATTCTTACTTTATGACATCTCTTATTATAATGCATAAGTATACTTTGAATCAGAATTACTTCAAATTCTATTGATGTGTGATAATACACACTCTTGTTGAATAATCAATAGTAAAACCTTCACATTATCTTATGACATTATAATTTTATATTAAATTAATGGTTACCTTTTTATCTTTTTTAGCTTTGCTAATATTATTATACTATATGCCAAACTTATAGCAAAATTGACAATATGTCATTTATATGTGGATATCGTAATAAAGGGGTAACATCATATATTCTGGTGTCTTAAAGTGAGTTAAATCTTAACTTTATAGTCATTGAATCAACTTCATGTTACTTTTTTGGTAGAACAATTAGAAATCACTACGTTTACATGAATGATTCCACATATTTATCTTCCCACTTTATGACATCTCTTATTATATTGGTTAATCAATGGTGAAGTACAAATATATTTCTCCTTATATGAATTTCCCCATTTGGATGGCTACCTTGTCGTGGCTATACCATGTAGGGTCACCCATGATGGGAGAAGGAACTGGCAATGCTCTACAGTATATTTGCCAAGATAACCTTATGGATAAGCAGGACCACAGATAGAATGATAGATGTGCCTGGTGTGCTGCAGTTCATGTGGTCATGGAGGGTCAGACACGACTGAATGACCGAACAACTTGAAAAGCACTTACACTGCCACTTTAATTAGATTATTTAGTAACTGATTAGCAGTCTTTGAAGAAATTACATTTTATACAGCTTTTCGGTTACATTTGAACGTAAGAGTTTCAGAGACTAGCAGAGCTGCTTTTCTCTAAATCCTATTGTGCCCATGGGAAGGAAAGAAGGGGCTGATTTATTATTATGACAGGTATAGGTTTGCTTGCAGTAGACATTGTAGGGAAGACTGTAGATAAATAATTACCAGGACAGCCTCTTTAGCTTATCCTCTCCTACCTCTGAAGCCCTTATCACATATATAGTTGTGAGCATGCAGGTTATTGCTAACGCTGCGGGCTCGCATAGCAAGCCCGCAGTTGCTGGCAAGGAGCGCCAAAGGCGCTCATCCCTACGACCCCCTAAGACCCCCTACGACTTTTGGCCCGCAATTGCGGACCCTCGCAAAGCTTACCATAAATACGAGCCGTGGGACTTAGAAAAAAAACCATTACGCCCGAACCGCGCGCACATAAAACCATTAAAAACACAATAAATACACACAACAAATACATAAAAAGTTTCACCACAGCAAGGGGGGGAAGGGGGGCACCCAGGACCTCTGCAAGTTAAGTTACACCTCAATTTAATACAAATTAAAGAGTTTACACACGAAAATTCCCTAAGCGAGAGAAAAAATAGCTGCCGAAAAAAACGAGGCTACAGGACCCTAAACACGCAAAACATCACCAAGCACATATGGATTTTCCAAAAAGCCGTACGAGGTACAAGATACACCATTAGCAAGGAAGCTACATCATACACAGCCGCCTAGCACATACACATGAGCCTCCATTTTCCAACACTAACTTAC
Source organism: Discoglossus pictus (assembly GCA_027410445.1). Lineage (NCBI taxonomy): Eukaryota > Metazoa > Chordata > Amphibia > Anura > Alytidae > Discoglossus > Discoglossus pictus. Next base: position 58,163,662 of record CM050171.1, read on the forward strand.
ACAATGCGGAAGTACACAGCTACCCTAGCGGCTTCCCCTCGTGCACGCAGCCTATTTACACTACACACTGCACACATTGCTGACACTTACACCTCAGCCCCACAACAGTGCAAACCTACATTATATGCTGCAGGAACATCAAAACAGATTGTCAGCTCTTCAGCACAAGCACAATGCTTTCTGCATATATTACTTCCAAATAGTATATTCATTGATTAATGTATTAATTATTTCATTACCATACAAAAACAAATAGACACAAAAACAACAACAAAAAAACACAACACCCATTCACTGCGCGTCTCCAACAAACAGCATTACCTGCCTTACAATTTTACTGCCGTTATTTTTTGATGGGCAAGTCGCTAGTAGGGAATAAAGAGAAGAAAATATCCTGTAATCTGATATAATAAAGATCAAATGTAATTTTGAAAAAACTATTAATATTTGCTGATTCTTTTGCTAATTACATAATCAAATTGAACCCTATTCTAGGGTCATTTTATGATAACAAGACCAATGAAGTTAACTTCAATACATGCTGCATAGTTAACCACAAAATATATTTATTTTTAAATCTCTGTATTTTAATTTTTTTTAGCATAATACATTTTCATACCTCACATTAGATTTTACATGGCTGTTGTATTTTTTTAATTATGTTACAATATACTTATTCTGTGTAAAAAATTGTAAGAGTATTTGTATTTTTTTTTGTTTTTATTTCTTGTCTATTGTGATGTGACACTTTCCACTGGACAATGTCCTTTGGATGAGTACGCTTGAGAAATGTTTTAGCCTAGTGTTTTAGAACCACAGGAGACATAGTTATCTGATAACCCAATATGTTTCCAATCAAACATGAAAGAGGATAAGTGCAGGTGTCAAGTAACACTCTATGTGGTTGATTATCAACTCTGAAATCAGTGCTTTTTCTTTCTTGGGAATACACTTTATTTGTCAAGCTTGTACATTCTCCACTATATTCTTTCTACTTTTATGTATTGAATCTTGATTTAAAGAGACACACAATTGTATGATGCCCTTTTAAGGCATATGTAAGATTCCTGGATTATCAATGCATTTGATAGAGAAGAATTAATAGTGTATGAAAAAATATTTGCATGAAAAAGTACCAAAATAAACTTTAAACACTTGCCTTGACGTTAGCAAAATGTCTTGCAATTTCTGAAAGTTGAAAATTAGGGATAACACCCTCTCCAAACCCAGGCTGAATTAGCATAAAAAACATAAATCATTTTAGCCAATCAGAAGAAAGCAGAGGCAGCTGATACATTTGAATAAAACTGTTTGTGTTGTAAAGCAGCCTGGGATATGTAGTGTGGTCCATGTTAGAAGGTGCTATGGCAGCAGCACAGCAAACAGCACAGATAGGAAGCAGCAGGGAGGGTCATATCCCAGCAGTGACTTTGGGGCTGACATTACTGCTCTCCTATTGGCTGAGGAAGACACAGCAGGTGAATAATAAGTTAAAAATGATCCTCTAATGCTGCATACTTATTGGGTGGGGATCAGGGGCCTGTGTAGATACCCATGGGGGTGTCAACATAATCATTAGAGGGATTTTTAGATACTAATAAAAATCAAATGTTTTATGAAATGTACTGCATACATAAAGGTTGTTTTTTGCATAAAGAGTGCAAACATGTAATCACCCAGGGAAATGGATATGCCTTTAAATATAGGTAAAGTATTATTCCCCTTCTGGATTGCTACCTTGTTGTGGTGAAGGGGCTTGTGTACTTCATCAAAGCAAAACCATGTAGGGTCACCCAAGACAGGCAGGTCCTAGCATAGAGATCAGACAAAGTCGGTCCACTGGAGAAGGAACTAGCAACCCATTCCAGTATCTTTGTCAAGAAAACAACATGGATAACCACCACCAGAAACATAGAGAGATGTACCTGGGTGCTGCTGTCCATATGGGCACAGAGAGTCAAACGTGACTGAAGGACTGAACAACAGCAACAAAGTATTCTTATAGATACAGCCAACAAAACAATCTAACCAATTAAAAAAAAATAGCAATATTTTAATGTGTAGAAATTAGAAATACAACTATAATATAATGTTGTTATTATTTATGTTTAATATTTTAGTTTTCATTGAAGATTGCTTTTAGGGACCAATCAAAAATGTCAAAATTATTGAATGTATCACTAATGTATTAAATGGACGTGCAGACAGATGCAGACATTATAGTTTATTTCCATGATGTACAACAAGGAGAAAAAAAAATTGAATTTGCTTATAACATTTTAATTAAGTTGAATTTGATTTCTAGGAAGATAAATGGTTTAATTGCTGCATCTCACACAGAGCACCTTGGCTAGAAATTAAACATCACTGGGAACTTCCTGACAGTTTACAAATAATTACGGATTTATATTGTGTTTTCCTGCTGAATATTTTCAGTTTTATTTATGTGTGTAAACATGTGAAACAAACTTGCTCAATCTTCCTGACTTAGATGTCACGATCAAATAAAGAGCTTATTGTAATAACTTGTAAGAGAATAATGGTAGTGTTGAGGGACGTAAAATTGTTTTATTTGTTTATTTAGCAGCTGATTAGCAACAAAATTGGCATTTAAAAAAATAAATAGATTTGTGTTGCTTTTAAAGGTATATCTAAGTTTCCCTGTAAGTAACTTTAACTAATATTACACATGCTACTTAAATCAGAAACACACATTACATTGAGTTATTCTATACACATACAGATTTATTTTTTATTAAAAATACTTATCCACATCCCAGAGATGGTTACAGTGTACCTACCAATAGAAACACTGCATTTGAGTATGGTTTTTAGCCCTATTCTAACTTTCATGTCAACAGCAGCACAATGAAAAGATCAGCAGAGTAATGTCTGGCTCATCCTTGCTTCTTTGTGGTGGGGACTACACATGCCATGATGATTTGCTGCACAAACCGCCATCACATATTGATACAATGTATTAGCTGCCTGTGATTGGCTAAAACAAATTATGAATTTTACGCTAATTTTAGCAGGGATTTCCAGGGATGTTAACTCTCAAAATCAATTGCTTGCAAACTCAAGAGATTTAGCAAACTTTAGGGTAAGTTTAATAATGTATATTTAATGTCTATCAGATGCATTCATAATCTACGAAACTTGAATATACCTTTAAAACTAACATTTGTTTAGGAAATGGCAAAGCTGTTTTTCTTCATCCCTTATTATGTTTTCTTCCAAGGGGGTACTATTTGTCCTGGAGGATGGCCTACATAATTTCTGACCATAATAGGTTAATTTTTTTTATTTGTCGTGTCCACTTTATCTGCCCATGAGGTTGTGCAAAGTGATGTTAAAACATAAAAAATAGTAATAGGAAAATATACATTTTCACTTTCCATATGCAGTTAATCTTTACTGCAGACTTCTATTTTCTTTTCCTAAAAGTACATATCTGTTTATTACAAAGATTAGGACTTATGTTAACAAAGCTAATCACCTAACCAACTGAGTTTGGATTTTTCAAATATTTTCAAATTGAGCATCTAAGAAGCATAATTTTAAGTTGCATACTTTTAATTTTGATTTTAATCAATCCGCATTGACATGGCAACAAGGCCTTTAAAAAGGGTGACTGAATAGAGCCACGTAACACCCAAGGAAATCTAGAAACATGCGTCAGGTGACGTAGTACGTTGGACGCTGTCTGATGACGTCACTAGCTAGCATTAGTACTGGCATAGACATTTGTAACCATTCATGTTGCCAATTAAGAGCAACTCCTTAGCACCTTACCAATTGCACTTTATATTGCATGATAGTGCAATATTTCACTGCAGCACTTTTAGCTCTCAGCACCTTTACTTTTGCACCAGTCACTTTTTTACTGGTACATATATATGTTTCTTTTAGTCACTTTCTATATGGTCTGCACCAATGCTTTTAGGTGTTTATAATATATGCTGATTTTTTTTTTTAAATCAATAGAGATTTTTATTATAATGCAATAGTAGGTCTGACTGTCTATCTATTTTTAATAACAAAGATTTTTTAATTACTTAATAAAAGTTATATTTTAAATGTTTTTGCCCATTCATTGAGATCAGAACAGGGTGTGCCCCAATTCAAATGAGATCTATTCTATCTTCCCCTTTTTCATTAGACTTACAGCCTGGATACATTTTGTGATAGAATTAATGTGATTAATATTTATATTTGGCATAGATATAATTTATGGCTGGTATAAATTACTAGAATTATGTAATGTAACTATTTATGGAACTGTTAGAAAGATGTGTTCCCTGTGAGAGACAGCAGTCTATTTGACAAAATAAACAATTTTAATTGGAGAAAACTTGTAGAAATCAGTAAGGCCATCAAGTGTGTCCATTTTCCTATTTGCAAATTGAAATATGGTTCATTATTTATCTTACGATAATTGTAGTTAAAAACCAGACATCCTTTATCAAGGATCTGCCCCCCTGCACTCTCTTTTTTTCTTTCTTTCTTTCTTTCTTCCTTTCCTCTTTACCCATTCTGGTTTGTCTTTGGATCAAGACTTTAATTGCAATTATAGAAGGGATCAGGTGCTCAATCCTAGACCCAACTATCAGAAAGTGAATAAGAGACCATACCATGCAATGTATCATGCAACATCAATATTTTACACCCACATATATAGGCTAGGATCCAATGTCAATCTTATGTAAAGCTGTTAGCATTGGTTAAAATCACCCACATTGTGGGTATCATCCAGATAAAAAATTTTATAACCTTTATTGTAATTTACTATAAAACCCCACAATTATAAAATACAGTATCTCACACAAAGTGAGGTATATAAATACAGTATCTCACAAAAGTGAGTACACCCCTCACATTTTTGTACATATTTCATTATATCTTTTCATGTGACAACACTGAAGAAATGACACTCTGCTACAATGTAAAGTAGTAAGTGTACCGCCTGTATAACAGTGTAAATGTGCTGTCCCCTCAAAATAACTCAACACACAGCCATTAATGTATAGATGTGTGTGTGTGTGTGTAAGTGTGTGAGAGAAAGAGATTGTCCTTCACTGTGGACATACTAATTTGATCTTAAAGTTCCACTGTATGCAATTTTTGTAAATGCAATGTATGATCAAATAGTACAGTACACACATCTCTCATATTGTGATTGATGTAATAACACACAAATCCAATTATCTTTATAATGTCCTAATGGTAAAAATGTTTGGTATTCTCCAGCCAGAGTGACAAAACATAACTGTACAGCAATACATTTATCAGAGTATCGGAAAAAAAGGGGCTGAAGAGTTTGTCATGTGTTCCCCATGTATTCATCCCTATTGGTATATCTATTCTGCTCCACCATCACCATGATTGCTTCTTTTCTTCTTTGATTCCCATGGCTTGCTGTCTCCTTCCCTCTTTCACTAACTGTATCTTGTCTTTTATACTCTGTATGGCTTTCTTTCTCTCCTTCCACATCACTAATACTCTTCCTTCATTGGCTGTGTCCATCCCAATGGCTAACTGTCTCTCCCTTTTCAACTATCGTTTTCCTCATACTCCAGGTGGCTGTCGCTCATATGGCTGTCTCTCTTCCCACTTTCTCAATGACTTTTTCCCCATGGCTTTCTATCGCTCGCTTGCTTTCTCTCTTTCTCTTTCCACCCCATTGCTGTCTCGAACCTTATCATTTCCATCTTAATGGTGTTCTGCCTCCATTGCTCTCTGCTCTTAATGCCATGACTGTGTTTCTCACAAGTTTGCTTCACACTTCAGAGCCTTGTGGAGGGAGGAGAGATGGAGACAATTTGAAAATTGTTGAGGATCTTTTTGAACCACATATCGATTCTTTGTGGATTTTTCTGACGTGTAGTAACTAAAATACACTATACAGTAAACTCTAATTTCAGTAGTGCATTTTTATTATTTGTTACTCCAATAGATCTGTAAACCACCAACATAAGCTGAAGGATCCCTTGATGCCCAAGGGCTATGGTCTGGGAACTGGTCTAATGGTATCGCTTTAGTTATTTTTTTCAGAAATATATTTGTGTCACCGATACATCTACGGGTGGAAATCTAGTGACATCTTCTTTGAAATGATTAAATAAATGTAGAATGTTATCTTTCATGAGTAAAGTCATAACTGGTAAGAATGAAAATACAATGTGTGTTGCTATTCCATTGTATTTGAAATAGAACTTTGAAATCCCTCTTGCTGTAGCAATTATATTTGCCATGTTTGCTGCATTAGAAATCTGTAAACAAAATTATAGAGTTTATACAACAAGAAAGCCTTCAATTTTGCTCGTAAAACGCTAGATCCTGAAAGCCTGCCGCCTAAAAATAAAATCGTCAAGTTGAACTATTTTTTTAGCTTCATACCCTTGACAACTTTTCTGAAGCAATAGCAGTGATCAGTTTAAATATTGAGTGTCAATGTTTTTTGTGCAGCCTGTCTGTACATGACTTTCTCTAGGGTCGGTGTATGCATCTTTTATTTACTCTGCAACATGGTTGTAGTTTGTGAACTGGTATCCATTACTTTTGTATGCCATCAGTAGTGATTTCATTATTAACTTCACAAATGTATTCTCTGCGGTATGAAATTTAAATCTGTTCCTGGACAGCTAATGGATTATTTTTCTTTTTAAATTCCACCTTTTGAAATTGATCTACTTTATAAATAAAAATACATTTTAATTGAAATTGGACGGTTCACCCACATTTTTTCTGGACCTAAAAATACGTCCTACTGTGGTTGATTGCATGTATGAGAGCAGGTTTCTTGTAGAGAACATACCAGTTTGGTACAAGTGATTGAAGCGACTACACGAGCCCACCCACCATTTACATCTAAGTGATGAAGTGAAAAATATCCATGAGGGTAGATTGAGGTGAGGGCATCTACATATGTATGTTATTTGTCCTTCCAATATATTGTAGTTACCTGCACCAGGAGAACCTGTGCTTCCTCTCCCCCCTCCATTTTTTGGAATTGCTATGTGTAAAACTATTTAATAGGATGCCATATTATCCATGACTAGTGATCTACATCATGAGAGCATATTAATTTATAGATTAATTTCCGTTTTTTTACATTGCCCTATGTCTATTGAGAGGGTTCCCTGATGGTCCAGTGGTTAGCATTCGGTACTTTCACTGCTGAGTTTGATTACAGTCAGGGAACCAAGAGGTCACATTACCCTAAAGCCATGTAGGGTTGGGCCTGCACATCAAATAATCTTATTTTAGTTCTATTGTCTTCAGATTTAAACAGTTTGCTTAAGGATGAATTAAAAACAACCTAACTTTATCAAATTAGGATAATGCTTAACAATGTGTAATAAACTTTGATGATTGTACCTTGTGATAAAACATACTCCAGCTACTAAACAATCTCCATAATACCGTTATATAATATATATTATTTCATGATATATAACACATATGCACTTGTTTTTATTTTCTGTATAATTTACATTATTAGATTGGCTATCAAATAAAAGAATGTTTATTTGTTAATAGCATTTATTTCCTATTAAAGACCTGATATATATGAATTTATTACAAAGTGAGACAATTAAATATTGGGCCAATGGTTATGTTTTCAATTGTTTTTATAAGTAAAAGAGAAAATATGCAGTGTGAACAAATTAGTACATGGCCAAGAAATCTTTGTAAGGCATTCAAAACCCTGGTGAAAAATAATTACTGTACCTTCAGTATCTGACAAGGACAGTTTGGTACTGTCATTTGGTAGGAAGCCCATATTAAACAGTGCAGTGTAACTGCTAGTTCATAGATTATACGGTTATTAGAAATATAAACCATGTTGCTACCAGTAAATCCCAAACACAGTGTCAAATTAAGTAATATGTTGAGGCCTGCATGACATTTAATGGAATTTAATTTGTGTTGCACATTATATCTTGGAGAAACTTGTCAATTATAAACTCAATTGAGCCATAAATGTCCGCTTTTCTAGACAGGTGATTTAGTTAAGCAGTTGTAATTATACTGTATTACTGTTTATTGGCACAGCTTCAATAATGTCCTATGTGGCATTTTAAGAACAGGAAACTGTCTAAACACGTCAACCCAATGAGACGACAATGTAATAATAAGATCAAAACCAATCAAAGTTTGATGAAATAATGTTTTATAGAACCAAATGTAAAGTTGCTGATGATTTATCTTATAACCAGATTAGCTAAAAAAGTGATGGAATCAGCCTGACTTTGTGGTACAGTGCTAATACATTTTATTACATTTTATTTGTAATGTCATTTTTGAAATAAAGATATTGTTGTTGGTTGGTTTTAACTTGATTTAATTAAGAATAAAAAAGCATATTAAGCTAAAAATAATAAAAAAAAATATATTATTGAAGTTCAGTTTTTAATGAAAAAAGCAAATTGCTACTCCTATTACACATGCACCATAAATTAGATTTGTTTGTATAAAAAAATATTATTTATATGATATTTAATAGGTTAAAATAATGCTTTAGAATCCCAATTATTATAGCGTTTATCACAGGTATTCTAATTTTGTATTTAGATGGATTCAAGCTAGAAAACAAATAGAAATTATTAAAAAAAACATGAATACACATTCATATAATGAACTTAATGTATGTCATAAACACTCTGAATATCATTTGTGGTGACATGCCATTTTTTTTATTTTTTTATTTTTTTAAATTACTAATGCACTAGATGTGACTTCTCCAAGATTTCTCTGAAATTTACCCACATTATTTTTTTCTTTTTCTTTTGCTATTTTTTATTTATTTCAATACTAGTAGTTTATATTTTATATTTTCTTATTTTGTTATTTCATAATAGTCAATCTGAGCCAGGGCTTGAACTTGAGGCTGAGATCAGGAACACACCAAAAGTACTATATTTTGCACTTGTATTTTATATAAATAAAATATTTTGACCAATAAAATGGTATCTCTCAGTTTTAAAGCTATTTTCTACATTGCATAAATTAGTGTTTAAGAGAAGCCTTGTGGGATGTACAGTCATTTAAAATAATTAAAAGGTTTCATGCTGAAGGTACCAGTATATTCAGAAACTATCGAAGCATTTAAGAAAAATAAATCAACAATTTACAGGAGCTTTAATTCTTTGTTAGTATAATGATTTTTTTTTCTTTCCATTTAGGCAACGGATCCTGATGCTGGAGTAAACGGACAAGTTTATTACAGTTTAGCAAATCTAAATAATATTTTTCGCATCACGTCCAATGGCAGTATTTATACATCTGTAAAGCTGGACAGAGAAATAAGAGACTCTTATGAACTCATCGTTGAAGCTACAGATGGAGCAGTCGATCCACGGCGGTCTACAATAACACTTGCAATAAAAGTTATTGACATTGATGACAATAGCCCTGTGTTCTCCAATACTACTTATTCTGTAGCTGTACCAGAAAATATGGTGCCCGGGACAGTATTTTTACGAGTACAGGTAAGTTATTGCAACATTTTTAATTTTCCACTGTTACAAATGGTATGATTTCAAATTATGCAGTTGTCCAAAATATTTTACCTTGGTTTTTAGGAACCGTTGGCCAAATTCACTAAATTCGTACCCACTTTGTTTCTAAAGCTGAAACGGCGATTTCCTTTTTTTCCATTTGCATTATAATAACAGTGATTTTAAATCTAGTAAAATAACATATTACAATTTTAGGTTTGTCCATTAGATTGTAAGTTTTAGAGTTTTCAATTTAGTTAGGAGCTTAGGAATATGTACATGTGATTTTAAGCTCAAAGGCGGGGGCCTCCATTCATTTGCAATGTGTTAAAATTGTTTTTGCATTGTATTTAAACCCTATATAGCTCTACAGGATATTTTGGTGCTTTACAAATAAATGCATACTAAACAGTGTAATGGTCAGGCAATCTGTAGCTCCTCCCTTACTCTATTTGACAATTTGTTTACAAAATAGCTTCTATTTATCCAGCCAATCAGGACTTACAGTGAGCCTGATCAGATGCATTTGTTTCAGAATTAATTGTAAGGCTATAATTCAGATAACGGTTATGAAATTGTGATGTTTAAAACAGGTTTTTAAATGTATATAGTTCTGGTTCTCTTTGATTAGCTCAAGGCAAATATTAGCACTTTCCTTACAATGTATTCACTAAGACTATTGTAACGGAGCTGGAACACGCAGTCCAATATCTCCGCTGGTATACGGTAAAATACCCAAGAGGCACTACAGTTTCACCATTCCCGACCTCCCATATTGGACGACACACAATTTGGGAGTCAAATGAATGCTGTCTTTATTTACCTTTACAGAAATATATATACATCTCTTTGGCCACAGGTAATACACATGCCCATATTTGGCCGCACAATACACATAAAGAGAACAATAGGTGGGTCACACCTCCCTGGCAACTTTGATACAATCAGACATTGATTCAATTACACTTCTTTGTTCTTATCTGAGAATGAAAACACTGTATACAATAGACTTCCTTTATCTTATGCGGAGTCGCTGTAACAGGATTATCTCCCATGCCAAGTAGCTGCAAATGTCTGGGACAATATTCTGCAGAGCATCAACCAACATACATATAGTAGGATCATATTTTAACCATAATAATCATAAAACAGGGTAAAACAGTGATGGGTTCCGCTACACACCTCCCCCGTGACCATAAGCCGGCATACACAGTCTGATCCCAACGGATCGGCCTGGGGATGTCCGGACAAAAGTATTTGTTGGTCAATTCTCTAGTTTGACAACCCATCAGCATTACTGCAATTCACATTTACTCACATTTCACATATCCCCAGGTAGCTGGGATCTGAGCGCACAAAACTACCGAATAGCGCTCAGATCCTCTTCACACAGTTCAATTGCCATGTAGCTAAAGTCTTTCCCATAGTCTTTCATTATATGAATGGGCTTCATGGCACAGTTATCTGGGGTATCATGGTTCATACAGGGCAAGTACCGAATGACCCCCCTGTATGTAAAGGGCCAGAATGAGTGACATACACTCTGGTATGGCCGAACACTGGTTCCAAAGGGCAATATGTCCCAGGGCCATAGTCGCAGGGCAGGAGGCTGGCAAACAGTCCTCTCCAAGACAAAGTGGTGAAGGGCACTTCGTCACACATCTCTCCTTTGGGGGGAAGTCTAACCAGGTACCTGGATATTTTGCTGTGGTGATGGGGCAAAACGCTGAGGGGACTTGAGGGGCAGAGGCCAGCGGCATTCTGCCCTGATGCCAGCTCTTCCGCTGGTATAACCTGCAGGACATCCTGCTCTGTACTAGGGACAAAGGGAGGGCAGAGGCCGACTGCACTCTGCCCCGCTGTCAGCTCTTCTGCTGGGGTACTTGGGACATATTCCGGCTCAGTAGCCAGGGAAACGTGGGGGTCAGTGGGGGTTAACATTTCCTCTGTTAACCCTGGGGCCACATTAGAAGTTAGCTGGGGAGGGGAATTTGTACTTACCCCCTCCTCCGGTTGTCCCAGTGACGGTAGCTGGGGATCTGGACAAGCTGTGGGCGCAGAGACCACGGTCCCATCTGCGCTGTCTGGGAGATTGGTGTCTCCCCTGGTTAGGGTAAACTGTCGCTGGGGGGGAAGGACAACACCTTCTGCCCCCTGTGTTTCACACTGCCGCTGGGGGGGAAGGACGACACCTTTGGCCCCCTGGGGTACCCACTGCCGCTGTGGAGGAAGGTCGACACCTTCTGCTCCCTGGGGTACACACTGCCGCAGGGGGGGAAGGACGACACCTTCTGCCCCCTGGGGTTCACACTGCCGCTGAGGGGGAAGGACGACACCTTCTGCCCCCTGGGGTTCACACTGCCGCTGGGGGGAAAGGACGACACCTTCGGCTCCCTGGGGTACACACTGCCGCTGGGGGGGAAGGACGACACCTTCGGCCCCCTGGTGTACACACTGCTGCTGGGGAGGAAGGACGAAACCTTCAGCTCCCTGGGGTACACACTGCCGCTGGGGAGGAAGGACGACACCTTCTGCCCCCTGGGGTTCACACTGCCGCTGGGGGGAAAGGACGACACCTTCTGCCCCCTGGGGTTCACACTGCCGCTGGGGAGGAAGGACGGCCCCTTCTGCTCTCTGGGGTACACACTGCCGCTGGGGAGGAAGGACGACACCTTCGGCTCCCTGGGGAACACACTGCCGCTGGGGAGGAAGGACTACACCTTCGGCTCCCTGGGGTACACACTGCCGCTGGGGGGGGGAAGGACGACACCTTCAGCTCCCTGGGGTACACACTGTCGCTGGGGAGGAAGGACGACACCTTCTGCCCCCTGGGGTACACACTGACGCTGGGGAGGAAGGACGACACCTTCAGCTCCCTGGGGTACACACTGCCGCTGGGGGGGGAAGGACGACACCTTCGGCCCCCTGGGCTACACACTGCCGCTGGGGGGGGAATTAGTTGGAGTATTCCACGTGGAGCGGTTTCTGTTTCTGGGACAGTCTCTCTGCATGTGACCCTGCTGGTTACACGTGTGGCACCTGATGTACCGTGGAGGGGTTTGGTAGTTCCCACCACCTGGACGCAGTGCTGGGGGGGGGGTTAATGGTCGGATGTGGGTTAGCAGCTCCCAAGATGGACCGCTCCCGTGCCCGCTGCTTTTCCATTATGGATTTGTGGACATCTGTCATTAACCATTCCAAGGTTTTCATGGGAAGCGTACCTGGGAAAAAGGCCAGTCTGCTTTGGAGTTCTCTTTGAAACTCAGTCTGTGGGGTAATAAGAGGTACTGTAACCATGAGTTCCTTTCTGTCTGCATCCCTGTATTCCGCGGCCGCCTCCTCCTCCTCATGATGGAACGCTGTCTGAAAACTAGCCGGTTCCATCCTGCTGTAGCCAGGGGCGCTGTACGGATACTAGCGTTGCCCTCAATTTGTACTCCACGGAATGGTGTCTCCTGTAGCTGTCCTTCTGACCGTGGGAACAATTCCGACACTTGCCACCAAATGTAACGGAGCTGGAACACGCAGTCCAATATCTCCGCTGGAATACGGTAAAATACCCAAGAGGCACTACAGTTTCACCATTCCCGACCTCCCATATTGAACGACACACAATTTGGGAGTCAAATGAATACTGTCTTTATTTACCTTTACAGAAATATATATACATCTCTTTGGCCACAGGTAATACACATGCCCATATTTGGCCGCACAATACACATAAAGAGAACAATAGGTGGGTCACACCTCCCTGGCAACTTTGATACAATCAGACATTGATTCAATTACACTTCTTTGTTCTTATCTGAGAATGAAAACACTGTATACAATAGACTTCCTTTATCTTATGCGGAGTCGCTGTAACAGGATTATCTCCCATGCCAAGTAGCTGCAAATGTCTGGGACAATATTCTGCAGAGCATTAACCAACATACATATAGTAGGATCATATTTTAACCATAATAATCATAAAACTGGGTAAAACAGTGATGGGTTCCGCTACAACTATGTTCTTACCTTATGTTCTCCATTAATAATAGAGGCCGGAATGACAAGAATTTACAAGTTACATAATTATGCCTTCATCAAACACACACACATATATATATATATATATATATATATATATATATATATATATACACACATATCAGTTTGCTGTATTCACTGTACTATCATTCACAATGTATTTCATATTATAACAGCCCTATGTATAATTTAAATATACATACAATGTTCAATATTTTGTGCTGATTGCACTGTATATAGTACTAAGACATTAGGTTTTATTTATTTTCAGAGTTTTAATATAACATTTTGGTAACATATTGCCATTGTACAATCTACAGGATTGAAACTGAATCCAACAGATACAGTGCCTTTAAGCCTTTTTTTTCTTGACATATATTTTTGAAGTAAACTCAAAAATAATGTATTGGGTTGATACATCTAGATCCTGCTGTCAGGATATAAAAATATTGAACTATATCACACATAATTTGCCCTGCAGAGTTATAGCAAAAATAAGTACACAAAGATGGGACACATAATGGTCACAACTCCTCAAGTATCATGGATACTATATGACTTTTATGTGAATAAGGACATCTTTATTTATTTTTTTCTGCCAAAATATTTCCCCTATACATTTTGGTCCCAGATCCTTTCTTTTTTTGCTTCCAGTGAAATATTTAGACTTCTTCCTGCCTTAAGCTAATTAAGATGTGTCCATCCCATATTTACTTTCCTGCTGTTCCCTTGACTCTTTCCTGGCCCTAACCCCATTATGCATGAAGTCCATGTGTAACATCAGTCATGGGACTTACCATGCATCAAAGCAATTTATTATAGTCTACTAGCAAATTGCCCAACTTCGGCACTCATAGCGTGGCTCGCAATGAGCGCCTTCGGCACTCATTGCGAGCCTCTCGTTTGGTGTATTTTTGGTTATCAAAGCCCCTTCGTCGCTCATTGCAAGGTCTTCGCTGATCGCCTTTTGGCGTTCATTGCGAGCCTCTCACCTCTTGTACTTTTGCTCCTCTGAGCCCCCTTGGCGCTCAATGTGAGCCGCGAGCTGAAGGCCTTCAGCATTTATTGCGATCCTGATGTCTGGTCCTTTTTTTTTTCTTCTCTATATGTATTTTTTAATGAGAATTGATTAATAAAATCATAAATGAATATACTTTACCTATTTGTAATTAATATATGCAGCAAGCAATATCCTGAAGAGCTAACAATCTTTTTTTGATGTTCCTGCAGCATACAATGTACATTTGCACTCTTGCTGAGCGGAGGTGTAAGTGTCAGCAATGTGTGAAGTGTGTAGTGTAAATAGGCTGCGTGTGCGAGTGGAAACAGTTTGTTTAGCTGTGTAGTTCTGCAGTTTGTAATGGTAATGTTATTATTTGCAAGTAAGTGTTGTAAAATGGCGGCGATTGTGTATGTGTTATGCGGGTGTGGATCATTTTGCGTCCTCCCTTAATGATGAATTTTATACCTTGTAAAGGCTTGTGTAAAAGTCTTATGTGTCTGTCATTTTTGTCCATGTGTATTGGTCGTGTAGCCTGTGTAAGATAATTAGGCGGTTTGCACGAGAGCAAATCGTTTGTTTAGGTGTGTAATTCTGCGTTTTGGAATGGTAATGTTGTTAGTTGCAAGTTAGTGTTGTAAAATGGCGGCAATTGTCTATGTGTTAGGTGGTTGTGGAGCATTTAGCGTCCTCTCTAATAGTGTATTTTATACCCCGTATCGTCTTGTGTAGAAGTCTTATGTGTGTGGCGGGTTTTTGGGTGTTTATTGGTCGCGTAGCCTCGTTTTTGTTTTTTTCGGACGCCATTTTTTTGTCGCTTAGGCGATTTTCGTGTGTGGAAACTCTGCAAATTGTGGTTCAATTGTTGTGCAACATATTGTGCAACTGACATTATGGGTGTCCCGCTGTGCTGTGAGTGATGTTTTTTTTGTATTCTTGTTCATTTTGGAGGTGGTGGTGTTGTTTTTGTATGTGCGCGGTTCCCCGTTAAGTTCTTATTTTTTGGACCTCATATTTGTATTTTTTTCTAAGTGCCGCGGGTCGTAATTTTTTTTGTGTACGTCTTGCTTTCCTTGTTGCAAGTGTTACGGGCTGTAATTTTTTAAAGCAATTTTTTTCAAACTGCTACGGGTGTCACATTTTGAATTATGTAATTGAGTTTTGTGTTGATGTGTAGTTCCGTGGGTCGTAGGGATGAGCACCTGTGGCACTCATCTCCACCAGTTCAATGAGCGACTTCGGCACTCACTGCCTAAGTCGTATGGTGTCGTAGAGATGAGCACCTATGGCGCTCATCTCCACCAGCGCAAGACCGCTTCACGAAGGCGGCAGTTGATGCGTAAGCGTTAGCTACAACCCGTACTGCTCACAACTATATATGTGATTTCTCACCCTTGTTTTGACAGACTTTGACATGTTGCCCTCTTAAATGTATCTCCTTGATCTCCTAACCTGAAATAGATCACTTAGTTTTTGTGTTACAAATGTCCCTAACATTTTTTTTCTTGCAAAATAGAAAAGATTTTGTAATGTTTAAAATATTAACTTTTAAAAATCTTCATATAAAATGTTGACATCTCATATTCCTTTAAAGGACTATAGTACTCCTCTAACATACTTTTTTGTTATGAACTGCACATGAAAGTAAACAGGGCCCTCCATCTTCTACAGTTTGTTAATATTGTATTTCTCCTTATTCTTATGCTCTTTACAGCGCTACAGAATATGTTTGCGCGATACAAATAAAAGTTAATAATAATAATAAACAGTGCCACCTTCAAACATATTGGTGCCCATTACAACTATAATAACCTGGGCCTCCTTACACACACTAATACAAATAGATATCAATGGAGGATTTTACAATGGCAATTCTATCCAATAGGAAATAGGGCACATTGAACTCAGTGATGCGCATTGCTGCCCATTCCATTTTTAGCAAGTCTTGCTTATATGTGCACTCCTAAAAAATTATTTACCATATTACATATTCATCAAAACCCACTGTGATTATTTCAGAGGAGCAAATTGTACTGCACTCAACCCCAAAGCAGCTCTGCTAAAACTCAGTAATCCACAAGGGGATGCCCATTCTAAGGGCCCACACTGACCTACCTATAATTATTATTATAGTTCATTTATAACGCGCCAACATATTCCATAGCTCTGTACATAAGTTAAGTTCAGACAAAGATAAATACAAATTAACAAATAGCAAAGCAAGGAGGGCCCTGTCTTTGAGCTAGGAATCCAATGTCCATGGTGCATTACCAAAGTACTTGGGATAGAAACTCCAAGACTTACAATCTAATCAATATATATGGCAAAGGGCAATATGTTTTCTAGAAAATAAAAGATACCCAACAGTCTTTAATGTACTACCTTTTTATATGCAATTTTGCTTCATTGAAACCTACCATATTGGTTTCTGTCTCCATAATGTGGCAGCTACAATACTAATAGCAAATGCAACCCTTTAGTAAATAAAATAATTATTTAAGTAACATATTATCATATAAATGTAAATTTTTTAAAGTTTATGCTTTTTTATACTATAAAAACAAGTATCTCATTATCAAGTTCAGTTATTCCAAAGACCTTATAGAAAATACGGCACTGAACCTGTCATCTTAGTTAATGTTAATGTTGGATTTTCTTCCCTAGGTACCTAGATATTAGCCACATAACCATACAGTAAATTTGCGTAGTACAATAATCAGCATATTACAAATGTTTGTTTAATAGGTATTGAATAAGAGACTAGAGTGATTTTTTTAACCTTAACAGTTGCCTTCTCATGAAGCTTACAAGTCATTAGTTGTGTTTTTTCCTGTTTTTCTCCCGGAGGTATTTGCTTTCTATAATACCGTATTAACCTTGTTACTAATGTTACTACAGTTATTAATAGGAGGTTTGGGAAGAATTTGTTAGGCACCAGCTACAATTGTAATGACTGATTTGAGATTAATGTGAAATGTGTTGCAGGAAAAAATACTACTAATAAACTTAAGGCAAAAAATTACTTTGCTCTTTTAAATGCGTGATAGACAGTTTCATCTAAGATAAAGATCTAGTTTCATTTACAAATAAAGGGGGCTGCTCATTAACACTATGCTTATTCTGTGAGAATTATTTTAATTCACTAACATAATATTCAAGTGACTGATATTCAAGAGTTACTACCCGACTTTCAGGCCCATTGAATTCAAAGCCCATATCGGCATCGGCACACCCGCAGAGGCTGAGGGCTTGAAATTTGGCTGTGATACAGAGCTATTAAATTGAACCATGCTGCGAGTTACGGGACGTAGACGCAAACCGGTAAGCCATTCTTGCGCATGTTGGATGAGCGGCCATGAGCACGATCAATTAGTCAAACCCGTAGTTAGGGGTTTAGACGGAGCCAATGGCAAATGAGGTCGTCATCATTACGTCACTGAAAAATGGAGTTTATATTTCCAAGTCTTACGGGTTTTAAGTACGAGTTTCATTCGGGCTCGCATTCCAGAAATCATGCAATATTAATAAATCAATAAATATTATATTACTAGCGAATTGCCCGTCAAAAAATGACGGCAATGAAATTGTAAGTGAGTTAATGGTGTTTGGTGTATATAATGTGGCTGATTTAGCGTCCTTCGTTTTCTATGTCGTGCGACTTTTTCGGAATATTCGTAGCTGTTTGGTGGTGTTTTGCTCCTCTTCCCCTCTCCCTTCTCTGCGTCTCTTTCCACTCCTCTCCCCCGTGTCTTTCCCCTCCTCTCTCCCCTGTGTCTCTTTCCCCTCCTCTCCCCCCTGTGTCTCTTTCCCCTCCTCTCCCCCCTGTGTCTCTTTCCCCTCCTCTCCCCCCTGTGTCTCTTTCCCCTCCTATCCCCCCTGTGTCTCTTTCCCCTCCTATCCCCCCTGTGTCTCTTTCCCCTCCCCTCCCCCCTGTGTCTCTTTCCCTTCCTCTCCCCCCTGTGTCTCTTTCCCCTTTTCTACCCTCCCATGTCTCTTTCCCCTCCTCTCCCCTCTCCCTCCTCTGCGTCTCTTTCCCCTCCTCCCCCTCTCCCTCCTCTGCGTCTCTTTCCCCTCCTCTCCCTCCTCTGCGTCTCTTTCCCCTCCTCTCCCCCCTGTGTCTCTTTCCCCTCCTCTCCCCCCCCTGTGTCTCTTTCCCCTCCTCTCCCCCCTGTGACTCTTTCCACTCCTCTCCCCCACTGTGACTCTTTGCCCTCCTCTCCCCCCTGTGACTCTTTGCCCTCATCTCCCCCCTGTAGCCCTTCCCCCTCCTCTCCCCCCTGTGACTCTTTCCCCTCCTCTCCCCCTGTGACCCTTCCCCCTCCTATACCCCCTGTGACTCTTCCCCTCCTCTCCCCCCTGTGACCCTTCCACCTCCGTTCCCCCTGTGTCTCTTTCCCCTCCCTGTGTCTCTTTCCCCTCCTCTCCCCCCTGTGACTCTTTCCACTCCTCTCCCCCCTGTGACTCTTTCCACTCCTCTCGCCCCCGTGACTCTTTCCACTCCTCTCGCCCCCTGTGTCTCTTTCCACTCCTCTCCCCCCCGTGACTCTTTCCACTCCTCTCCCCATGTGACTCTTTCCACTCCTCTCCCTCCCCTCTGACTCTTTCCACTCCTCTCCCCCCTGTGACTCTTTCCACGCCTCCCCCCATGACTCTTTCCACTCCTCTCCCCCCCCGTGACTCTTTCCACTCCTCTCCCCCACTGTGACTCTTTGCCCTCCTCTCCCCCCTGTGACTCTTTACCCTCATCTCCCCCCTGTGACTCTTTACCCTCATCTCCCCCCTGTGACTCTTTACCCTCATCTCCCCCCTGTAGCCCTTCCCCCTCCTCTCCCCCCTGTGACTCTTTCCCCTCCTCTCCCCCTGTGACCCTTCCCCCTCCTATACCCCCTGTGACTCTTCCCCTCCTCTCCCCCCTGTGACCCTTCCCCCTCCTATACTCCCTGTGACTCTTCCCCTCTTCTCCCCCCTGTGACTCTTCCCCCTCCTTTCCCCCTGTGTCTCTTCCCCCTCCTCCTCCCATGCTTCTTCCCCTCCTCCCCCTGTGTCTCTTCCCCCTCCTCCTCCCATGCTTCTTCCCCTCCTCCCCCCTGTGTCTCTTCCCCTCCTCTCCCCTGTGTCTCTTCCCCTCCTCATTCTCATGTGTCACCTCCTCTCCCCCTGTGTCTCTACCTCCCCTGGGTCTCCCCCCCCCTCCGTGTCTCTCCCTTCCTCCCCTGTGTTTCCCCCCCCCTGTGTTTCTTCCCCCTCTCCCTCCCCTGTTTCTCTTCCCCTTCCCCTGTGTCTCTCCCTTTGGCATCTCTCCTCTCCTCCCCTGTGTCTCTTCCCCTCCCCTGTCCCTCTTTGTCCCCTCTCTCCCTCCCCTGTCTCTCTTTCCCCCTTTCTCTCTCCCCTGTCTCTTTCCCCCTCTCTCTCTCCCCTTTCTCTCTTTCCCCCTCTCTCTCTCCCCTTTCTCTCTTTCCCCCTCTCTCCCTCCCCTGTCTCTCTTTCCTCCTCTCTCCCTCCCCTGTCTCTCTGTGACCCCTCTCTCCCTCCCCTGTATCTCTTTGACCCCTCTCTCCCTCCCCTGTCTCTCTTTGACCCCTCTCTCCCTCCCCTGTCTCTCTTTGACCCCTCTCTCCCTCCCCTGTCTCTCTTTGACCCCTCTCTCCCCCTCCTGTCATTTTTTGCTCCCTCTCTATCTCCCCTGTCAGTGTCTGTTGTGGGCCTGACACTCTCTGTGGTGGAGGTGTGTACCCTGCTGGGCTGTGTGTGTACCTATGTGCTATGTGTGCTGCCAGGCCCCTCACCCCAATATAGTATCCCCAGTTCTTACCTGTACCCTGGTATCTCCCCCCACGGCTGTATATCTGCCAACCCCTCTCCTGGCCCAGGCCCTCTGTCTCTTACCTTTACCTCACTCCTCTCTCTCATGGGCTTCCCTCTGCCCTGTGTGTGCGGCAGGTCCCGCTGCTGTCATTGACATCCATCTGGGAGGTGGAGCAGGAGGGCCGGGATAGGCTGGGGCTTGGCAGGGGAAGTGATGTCCAGCTGGTTCCAGTGGAAGTCAGACAGGGTGTGCATGAGCGTGGTGTGGATGAGCAGGGCCCGAGAGTTGTGGGCCCTGGAGCTCCGGCCTCCCCAGCACGTCTCCAGTGTGTGCAGGCAGGGGGCATGCTTTAGGAGGGTGAGTCAGCTTTGAGGAGGGGCCAGCGTCTGAATCCTGTAAGCACTGCGGGCTTGGCAGGTAAATAGCCCGGCCTCTGTGTCCCGTCAGCACTCTGGCAAGGTAAGTGATGTCCCTTTTGAGCCTCTTCTGGCTGGCACCCATATCAGAGGCAATTTAGGAAGGCAGTTAGGTGCTGGAAGAGGCCGGCCCTGTCCTGTCTGTGAAGCGGGCAGTTTCTCTCTCAGGACTCCTGCCGGTTGTTCTTCCTTCATCAGTGGGGCAGGGGGAGAAGTGCGGGCCTCACCATGAGCTTATCGCGAGCCTGGGTGCCTGGTTGCGAGGGCTGCAGTTGCTGGCAAGGGCTGCAGTTGCTGGCAAGGAGCGCCTTCGGCGCTTCTTGCCAGCAACTGCGGCCCTTGCTTCGCGAGCCCGCAGCGTTAGCAACGGCCCGCATGCTCACAATTATATATGTGATAGTCCATGTGAGTTTCCATTATATGTATTAACACATTGATTGCTGGGATTTGCGAGCTTGAGAATGTTGTGCTATTAATTTTAAGACCTAACATCACTTTCCCTTTCATTGAAAATACAGTATTTTGTTTATATTTGCATTTACAGTGCTACGGACAGGACTTTAACCCCCTCTCTAGCACCTGTTTGCTTTTTGACTCCATTTGCTGGTTCCGGGTTTGAGCGCCGTGGGATTCGTAGCAATTTAGTAGCGATTTTTGAACCTAACATTTACGGGCTTGACAAATCAAAGGATTTGCGGCAGCGGGGTTCAAATTTGCACATTTCATAGGTTTTTTTCACCCTTAACCCGCAAGTTTTGAGAGGCCAATTTAATAACCGTAAGTCTTGTGGGCTACGTTACGGGCTACGGTTTTACACGTTCAGGGAATTTAATAGTGCTTTTTATTTTTTTGCAATCAATACTGAACTGCTAAATTAAGCTTACAAAATAACCGGTTATGACCATAATAATTATAAATTTAAATGTATGGTTATAATTACTAGTGGTCACTGGATTCTAAGCTCAAAGACAGGGCCCTCCATCTTTTTTATGTGTTAATATTGTTTTGCCTTGATCACAACTTATACACTGCAAATATATTGGCGCGCTACAAATAAACAATGATAATAATAATAATAACTAGTAAAAAAAATTATATTCCAGTGAAAAAAATATTTACAATCTATGAGAATACCATTAAAACATCTGCATCTATTATAGTATTATTAAAGAGAACATCAGGTTAGAAGGTACAATGATACCAATAACAAAATTGCAGAATTGGAATATATGATAATACCATTGAAGAGGACACAAGCACAGCTGGAATATACCATGATAGCATTTCGCAAAATGGCAGACGTGCCGTATACTATAATACCATTGATTTAAATACCAATATTACATGAAAAATTACCATTTTTTATTATAAACATACAGTATAATTTAGAGCCCTCTTTCAAGGCCATATAGTGTTATGTTAGATAAGCTGGTTATCTGTAAGTGTTATAAATGTTTACATTGACATGGAAGAGATAAAAGGAAGTGAAAGTGCATGGAACATCAGCATAAATATAATACATTGCATTACCTATGTAAACCAAACCACATTTTATTTATTACTAGTGATTTCACTGCAACTGTACAGGTTCCACCAAGTTATTACAACAGCTTAAATCAATTCTAATCAAGTTGAGAGCCTACAGAATACCTAGTTACTGTGAATGTGACAAAAATGCAGAAAAGTATTTGTTGAACTGTTTATATTTCCTCCTGATCAATACATTAAAATGACCCATAACAGAAAGCAAAATAACTGTAAGCATTCAATTCTATTTTGGTGAGCTCTGTAAAACTCAATACTCCTGTTTTCTTTCGTTCAATTTATCTTCCCCTTTAACCTGCTTTGTGCTCCCATTTTGTCGGCTTTGATTTTAATATTGATCTGTTTATTGTATTACAGGCAAAGGATGCTGATCTTGGTGCAAATATTACTTATCGAATACGGTCCCAGGAAGTTATGCAGCTTTTTGGAATGAACCAATCAACGGGAGAGTTATCCCTTCTAAAGCCTCTGGATTATGAGTCATTTATGGGTGCTGAAGCTGTATACACCTTTCTTGTTGAAGCTTTTGATATCACAGGCAGTATGCCCCCTGGAATTGCTACAGTAACATTAAGAATTAAGGTAGGGATTCATTTATTGTATACAACTTATTTTATTATAATGTATGTATATCAGTTTATTATTCCATCAAAATTGTTTAGACATTTTTAAGCCAATACGAATAGGAAGTAGATTAATTAAAGAATTAATTTAATAGAAACTAGAAACTAAATAGAAACAAAAAATGTGTCAGAAATTAAAGGTATATGAAAGTGAGCTGGCTTTTTAATGCATCTGAATTTATAGTGTCTGAAAAAAATTCCAAAGTAAACAGTTAAACCTTTTCGCCTGGTTTGCTGAATTTCTTACTTTTGCAAACTGTTTTCTCTCAATGTTGACACTCCTTGAAATTCCCAGGGATAATTAGCATAACTTATACATTGTTTCTTTTTTGCCTGGGGATTTTGCAGACATGCTGAGTTAGCACCTGTAGTCTGCCCTACTGTGGGAAGTCACATGATGTCAGACACTTTCCTTTCTTTTAGCCAATCAGCATGCATGTGTGCTGCATATTGGATATCTCATTAAAAATGAGATATCCAATATACAAATCTCAGTTGCTGGGGGGGGGGTTAAATCACCCGCAGCAATTTTTTTTTAATTTTCTGCAAAAAATGTTTGCATTTTTTCATGCAAGCATTTTTTACTAGGTGGGTTATGATGCATTATACAGGAAACATTCATAACCCATCTCACTTTCATATACCTTTAAGGCATACA
Organism: Discoglossus pictus; assembly: GCA_027410445.1. Taxonomy (NCBI): domain Eukaryota; kingdom Metazoa; phylum Chordata; class Amphibia; order Anura; family Alytidae; genus Discoglossus; species Discoglossus pictus. Next base: position 58,187,242 of record CM050171.1, read on the forward strand.
CCACTGACAGCACCATTCTTTTCATGGAGCAATAATATGTTAGAAGCATGGAATGTTATTTAAAATAAATTAATTGCAGCTATTTCTCAATTACCCTCTTCAGTCTAAGGTTCTATGCAATCAGGCAGCCTGGATAAAAATGTCAAAATAATGTAGAAAAGTTGTTTATTTTTCTTAACTGTGATGCAGAATTGACTTGTAATTGTTAGTTATTGCGAGTATAGCTCTTGAATGGAGCTTTTTCACATGAAACTACATGGATTATAAAGTTGGACGCTTAACCAAGCAGACAATTCATATGTTGAATCATTCAAGTCAATAGAGCTAGGGTGAGATAAACTGCTTCATTGTGGAGTAGTCTCTCTCTGTCTGTTTTTCATCAGCTTTATGATGTAGTGAACCACTTTGAGGTATTTACCCAGTGCCAGCTCTATAGGGGAGAGTGATGGTATGTAATGTTTTGCAAGTGGTGAAACATTGGATATTATTATGTTTCGTAGCAGTGAAATGCATGACTATAAATGCACTACAGAACCAATAGTTGTCTTACACCCAGCATGCTCACTGTATGCATTGAGATGTTTTTGTCACTGAGATATCTGTATATACGACTCAGACTTAGTGTAAAACATTATAAAGCAGCAACTATATCACTTAATCCTACATAGGTTGGCACAGTCTCTTTAGTTATTGAATGGTTCAGCAGCAGTTTACAAAAGGAAAACACTTGCCTTTCAGGGCTCTACCTAATGGTGCAGAATGCAACTGGTGACTACAGTGGCCTGTTATGAACAGAAGGGCCCACTGGACTATTTGGGGTTTATCTGTTATTATATGTGTGGTTAGAAGGTACTAACAATTTGCTTAACATTTATATCATGGATGTAATAAGTGCATGTGGTGCTGTAATTGACTAACATTGCAAAACTGTATCTGTGTTAGAAATAGGGTTAGAAGGTACTAACAATTTGCTTAACATTTATATCATGGATGTAATAAGTGCATGTGGTGCTGTAATTGACTAACATTGCAAAACTGTATCTGTGTTAGAAATAGGATAGTGGAATTTATATGGCCCTGCGATCGGCCACGTGTGAAGGCTCTGGCTTTATTCATGAAAGGGGTAACTAGTTTTATGGCTCTGTAAGAGGAGAAACAAAAGGTGTAATTAGAAGAAAGTTAGATGCCTCTCTACATCAGGAAATCATGTGGGTGAGGGGGAATAGCAAGCTATTTGCCTAGGAGGATGGGCTAGAACTGGGGGCAGTCTTTGGTGTTTTGTGTCATCTTTCTGTTTTTTTTTTATATATCTTTGTAACAATAAAGAAGTGGCCAGTCTGACTTTGGACACACTAAACACAGGTGGTGTCAGAGTCTGCTTGTACTAATCCAAGGTACATGGGTGTGATTCTTAGATCCTAAGAATAGGGGTCTGAGGTGCATGTCTCTGCAGTAATGATGCTGTCATCTGAAGTGTCTGCTGGTGTTGAGATCTGAACAAAAAGTTGCGACCGTGGAGAGAGAGAGATTTGGGGTGAGCGTGGTCCCCCAAATTGGCCGGTCGTGACATTTGGCTGGCAGCGGTGGGGATCTCTGTATAAAACACAGAAGGATGGCAGCTTATGAAGAGATGTCTGCAGCAGAGGAGGAGGAAGTGTCCAGACGGTATCAAAGATGGATGGAGGTAATGCCTGCAGGTTATACTAAGGATCAGCAGAGGGAACTCCGTATACAAATCACACAGGAGGTACAGGGGAACAGGAGAAGGGTAAGCAATGGCCCTGTCTCAGCTCCTGTGGAGGGGAAATGCTTATCCCCAGTAGAGAAAGAGAGCCAGGTGACAGAGGCAAAGGACTGCAGAGGAATGGCCCTTCTAAAGCAATGGATGGCATTCCTGGGATTGTGGCAGGACCATGAGCTGTCATGCTGGCTGAAGAAACTGGTATGGAAAGAGATTGCCTTAGAGAAACAGTATCATGCCAGGATAGGGCCTGTTGGTGCCCTTGAAGAGGATCTCTATGTTCAATTGGAGCTAATAGATGGGCTCTGGGAGATCGTCTTTGGTGATCCTGAATGTGGCATGGGGACTATAAGGAGGAAAAATAACTTATTTCTTAAACGCTGTCATGGTCTGGGATTAGAACCATGGTCCCCGGAGGCTAATTTGCTGGAACCCCTGATTCAGCAAGAGCTGCAGCTGGAGGCTGAGTATGTTGAATTGCTGGATGAGGCATCCATGGAGGGGTTTTGGCCATCTAGTTGGGAGGAACCCTGTCAGGCGGACAGGGAGGAAAATGATTGGTTACCAGAGGTCTGGGGAGAGGATATTGTGGACTCTGACCAGGACAATACCAATGTGGAGATACAAATGGACAAGGCCCAGTTAATTTTTGCTACAACTGGGACAGATGAGGAGGGTACCATACATTATGGGTACATCTCAAAACTGGTGGAGTCTGAGTCTCAGACAGGAATAGCAGGCCAGATGGAGGGCCTGGGAGAGTTCTGGAAAGAACCAGAGATGGATTGTGAACCTAACATGGGGTTCCCGTGGATAACTACAGTCCAGGAACCAGCCATGGGTACAGGGGCGAACACCGAGAACAACCTTGGGACTGTGTCAGACCAAGGGGGCCAGCCAGACCCAAATGGCTGGGGCACAATTGCTAATAACAAGGCAATTGAGAAGACAGAGAATGTCTGTAAAACTGATGGCCCAAGGGGATGTCTGGATGAGAGCTGTGAGGTCCTGCCAGGGAACACAGTGACCAAAGATCCCAAGGGAGGCGAGATGGAATACAACGCACCAACTGTGGTCCAAGGAGATGGAAAAATGGAGTCCCATGCCCAGACCATTGCTGCAGGTGAGAGGGGTTACCATGCCCAGACTGCGGTGCAGGTGAAAGTGGAGCCTCCATTCCAGACCACCATCATGGATGCTGGGTTCAGTATCAGACTGGTATGTTCCTCCCTGGAGGTGTTAGTTTATGGGACTCCCAAGGAAAATGTTTCCCCTCAGACATTGGGAAGAGGAGGGCACTGGCCCTGGTTTTTGGGAGGGGGGCGAGCCATGTCACCTTGGGAACTGTCACCTGGACTTTGTACCACCCTGGGACCCTTTGGACTGGGTGAACTAACAGGCCCAATGACTGTTTTAGATGCAGCTGCCCAATTAAATTGTTTTCCCCAATGGATGGGGAGGAAGGGGGCATGTGCCATGGCCCAAGGAAGGCGGTTGGCAATTGAGCCATGGAGGCTATGCCCAAAATTGTGTGCCCATTGGAATTGGAAGAAATGTGGACTGTGAGGCTATTACAATCACCATCACTTGCACAAGTGAGATCAGTGTGGCTAGAAATTTGTCCGTCAGGACGAATTCCTAGGCCACACTAGGATGGGGGAAACTAGCTGTTATGAACAGAAGGGCCCACTGGACTATTTGGGGTTTATCTGTTATTATATGTGTGGTTAGAAGGTACTAACAATTTGCTTAACATTTATATCATGGATGTAATAAGTGCATGTGGTGCTGTAATTGACTAACATTGCAAAACTGTATCTGTGTTAGAAATAGGGTTAGAAGGTACTAACAATTTGCTTAACATTTATATCATGGATGTAATAAGTGCATGTGGTGCTGTAATTGACTAACATTGCAAAACTGTATCTGTGTTAGAAATAGGATAGTGGAATTTATATGGCCCTGCGATCGGCCACGTGTGAAGGCTCTGGCTTTATTCATGAAAGGGGTAACTAGTTTTATGGCTCTGTAAGAGGAGAAACAAAAGGTGTAATTAGAAGAAAGTTAGATGCCTCTCTACATCAGGAAATCATGTGGGTGAGGGGGAATAGCAAGCTATTTGCCTAGGAGGATGGGCTAGAACTGGGGGCAGTCTTTGGTGTTTTGTGTCATCTTTCTGTTTTTTTTTTATATATCTTTGTAACAATAAAGAAGTGGCCAGTCTGACTTTGGACACACTAAACACAGGTGGTGTCAGAGTCTGCTTGTACTAATCCAAGGTACATGGGTGTGATTCTTAGATCCTAAGAATAGGGGTATGAGGTGAATGTCTCTGCAGTAATGATGCTGTCATCTGAAGTGTCTGCTGGTGTTGAGATCTGAACAAAAAGTTGCGACCGTGGAGAGAGAGAGATTTGGGATGAGCGTGGTCCCCCAAATTGGCCGGTCGTGACATGGCCCATAATAAATTCTTATTTTTTCATCCAACCATTTAAGTCTTCTTCCACTTAACCCTCAGTGGCTGCTTTCTCTAAGCTATATGGAGAAAGAAACTGAATCTGAATGGCTGATACTAGGAAACACACTGTTTTTTTCTTCAAACATTTTCAAGGACAGAGCAGGATAGAGCATTGTATAGGGTAGTGGCAACACAAAAAAGTCTTGGAGACTAGAGTGTGATGAGATGATGACAGGTGAAGAACAACAGATGTAGTAAGTAGAATGGAGGGAGTGTCTAGGGAAGTATCTGAATTTGGATCTAATATGTATGAGGATGCAGTTAAGTCGAAGGCTTGTGGGGGAGTGTCAGGATTTTGAAGTTCTTTTTAGTGGATATGGGAGCCAGTGAAGGTATTGGCAGAGTAGTGCAGGAGATGAGAAAAATGGTGAGATGTATGAGTATAGTACAGGCACTTAGGATAGACTGGAGTTGGGGAAGTCTAGTAAGGGGAAGGCAGATTAGGAGTAAGATGCTGTACTCTTATCAGGAAATAAGTGAGTGAATTAGAATATCGGTTGTTTTTTGTGCATGGGCAAAGGTTTAAGATATTTTGCAGGGG